>MU628629.1:0-46230 GCA_025688805.1 Aspergillus egyptiacus
TTTTCCGCCATACCCCATTATTTATATTAATAGACTCTCGTTCTTTTCTTTCGAAATCTATGCACGGTGCCGGTTCTCGAGCGCTTGGATATTACGACATTCTCCGTCGAGCTTGCGGGATTAGTCTGGATGACACTTCCGCTCGCTCGCGCGACCATTCATGCGTATCCGTCGAACATCAGATCCGTCGGTGATAAACGGAATGGGCTCACAGTCGAAGCTGATACCTTCATCCGATAAACCCGCCACTCCTCTTCCTCCTAACCTCCTTCCATCCGCGCCGACCTCGCCTCCGACCCCGGCTCCCAGTCCTACTCCCCATCAACGGCCACAGGAATGGCGATCGTCCGAAGAGGAAGAGGAAGCGCTCTTGTTGAATGCCAGGAACCAGTTCATCTCTTTGTCCGGTTCAAAGAAACAGCGCTTTTTGGAAGCTATACTTAATTTGTGCAACAGCCAGCAACTTAGCTTTGTCTCGAGCTTCGTCGCCCCCCGTCTGAGAAAGGATCCCTTTCTCGTTTTCCCGACTGAAATCTCGCTAAGGGTAAGTTGATCAGCCGCCGTGAAGACTTTCGGCCAGTCGAGACTGATTTGGGGCTCTATTTGACCTAGGTGCTCTCCTTCATCGACGATCCGGTAACTTTGGCGAGGGCGTCACAAGTATCAAGACGGTGGCACGAGCTATTGAATGACGACATCACCTGGAAGAACCTCTGCGAAAAGCATGCGTACACCCGTCGACGCTCCGTCGAGGATGAACGGGATTCTTTTGAGCCCATACATAACCAGCGTACACACTCGCTGAGTGGTCTGCAAAGGAGACCCACCAGCGCCACGCTTCATTCCCGCGATGGATTTGCAGACTTCCCCCCGTCGTTTTCTGGAGACAGCTCCTCGTCACATACGCAAACGAGAAAACGGCGAACGCTCTCCTACAAATACCATTTTAAGCAAAAATATATGATCGAATCTGCATGGAGTAAGGGCGGCAGATGCACTCAACGACATATCTCTCCCGACCAGGGCGTTGTTACCAGCCTACATTTGACTTCCAAATACATTGTGGCGTCGCTGGATAATGCAAAGATCCATGTGTATGATACCAACGGGGAGAACCAGAAGATACTTCAAGGGCATGTGATGGGCGTATGGGCTATGGTCCCCTGGGACGACATCTTGGTCAGCGGCGGCTGTGACAGGGAAGTCAGAGTGTGGAACATGGCTACTGGGTATGTACCTTGGCTCTCGAAAAATAATTGGAGAATTAACACAGTTTTTACAGTGCTGCCATATACTTGCTCCGAGGCCACACGTCAACAGTGCGCTCCCTGAAAATGGCGGATAAGAACACAGCCATTTCAGGTTCCAGGGATACTACACTGCGAGTGTGGGATTTGAGAACCGGTACCTGTCGCTACGTCCTTGCCGGTCACCAGGCTAGTGTTAGATGTCTCGCTGTCCACGGTGATATTGTTGTGTCCGGAAGCTATGATACCACGGCGCGCGTCTGGAGTATATCGGAAGGCCGGTTTTTGAGAGTGTTGTCGGGACATTTCAGTCAGATTTACGCAATAGCCTTCGATGGTCGTCGGATAGCGACCGGCAGTCTCGACACCAGCGTGCGAATTTGGGACCCGAACACTGGGCAGTGTCATGCGATTCTTCAGGGCCATACCTCTCTAGTCGGTCAATTGCAAATGAGCGGGGATACTTTGGTCACAGGTGGATCCGATGGGTCCGTCCGCGTTTGGTCCCTAACAAGAATGGCGCCTATCCACCGCTTGGCGGCTCACGATAATAGCGTCACAAGTCTCCAATTCGACAACAACCGAATTGTCAGTGGCGGCAGTGACGGTCGCGTCAAGATCTGGAGTTTAGAGACTGGTCAGCTCCTTCGAGAATTGTCAACCCCTTCGGAGACTGTGTGGAGAGTCACGTTTGAGGAGGAGAAAGCCGTGATCATGGCTAGCCGATCAGGTCGCACAGTGATGGAGGTGAGTTTCCTAAAGGTGGGCAGTTTCCTTCATATTTCTAACTACTCTAGGTTTGGAGTTTTTCGCCACCCCCGGAGGACTTTGAATGTGATGCAGCGACCGTTGGAGCGTCCTCCAGTGCATCTGAGCCACCCGTAGCGCCTGATAGTAGCGCGTCGGGAAGACTCATGTCGCCGAGCGATGGTGACCAACCAATGGTGGATGCGCCGTGATGAGGGCCGGGAATTTCGATATCATGACCATATATAGTTTCTTCTTGCCTCTGCGACTTCAGCGTTGTCGCCCCGAGTTTCTTCATTCTACAGCACATCCAATTTCGCGATACGGGGCATCCAGCCCATCTTGCCTGGCTAGCATTTGCATTCTAGGTGTTCTGGTTTCCTGTTGCAATGTTATTTTTGTTCCATAAACATGGCATGGAGTTAGAGATACCAGGTATTATTGGCCGGTCAGCGGGCTTGTTAAGGTACCATCTGGAATCTGACAGGGGAATGTGTTATTATTTGTTGGTCTAGGTTATTCGCTACGGCTCCGTGAGGTGATTGTCGGATAGCAAAAGCTCCTACCCAAACTTCCTATACACTACGTCTTCCTGAGCTCGTGATAACCGGAAATACAATTATAATAGGTAGTAATCGATCTCTCTCTTATCTCCACCTCGATCATCTACATCTATTCCCAACCTTGGCCCTGGAAGCCGAATATCTGATTCTATTCGTCAGCTGACTGCTAAGACATTTAGCGGCCTTTCTCCGCTCGCGGGATCCTGGAAGCTGGGGTGGTGGCCATGCGCATCGATCTGGAGTACGCACGTATATAACGCCTGTTTCTGAATAGGACTGGTCGATAATCCATATCCTTGCGATCTTGCAGTTCGCCGTCGAAAATACGCGCTGCAGAGGTGCAACCCCACTCTCAGGCACCGGGAGACCCATCATGTCTGATTGCCGATTAGCGAGATCTTGTACGTAGTACCGTACTCGATCGCCTCGATCTCAGATCTGACTGGCCTCGCCTAGATCGCCTGTAGGTGGATAGACCATATCTCAGGGCCCCACGTCCAGTTAGTACACTCTCAGCTTAAACGACCATGGTGTACTGTGGAAGAAGCCGGGGTTGTTATCTGTGCCGCAAGCGCAAGATCAAGGTAGGACAAGATCTGTTGTGCTCCAGGGCTATGCATCATGGAGCTTGGGATGAAAAGTTACTGGTTTCCAGAGTGCATGATTCTGCAGGATTTCTTTTCCTTCTGTGTGGCCCAAACAGCTAACGGTGGTCAGTGCGACGAAGCGCTCCCGGAGTGCCGCAACTGTCGTGTTTACGGCCGGCCCTGTCCGGGATATCGACTGGAATCGGTCTTCAGGAACGAGACTTCGAAAGTCGAACAGCTCGTCAAGAAGTCCGGTGGCCTATCGCAGAGCACTCAGCTGGGCCGCCGGCGAGATTCCACAACCCCGTCGCTGGCCGTTTACCGCGTGACTGACTCGACCTGGGAGGAGCGCGCAGTCTGCTATTTCTTCGATCAGTATACCTCTGGCGATAGCCCGGAAGAGGCAGTAAGTTACCTGTCTTTCTTGCCATCTCTCTATTCAGTCTGCCGTGAGAATGGTGCGGACAGTCAAACGGCCGCCTCTCTGCGCCTCGCTGTCGATGCGACGGCATTGATGACGCTCAGCAACCATGTCAACGCGCCGTCGCTTGTCTTGCGTGCTAGGGAGTACTACGGGAGTGCATTGCGTGGCCTGCGACAGGCACTTACCACGCAGAATCAGGCCGTCAAAGATGAGACGTTTGCGACTATGGTGCTGCTTGCGCTGTTCGAGGATATTACAGGAGAGAGGAATGGGCTCGTGAGCTCCCATGCGGCAGGGTTTGAACTGCTCATGAAACTGAGAGGGGAGCGTCAGTTGGGACACGCACAGGGAAGAGATCTGTTTCATTTTGCTTATACACATACGGTCCGTCCATGATCCATCCCACCTCACCACATCTGTACTTGGCAGGTCTGTATGTCCAGCACTCGAAATACTAACCAACCACCCAGCATGTTGAGATCCTAGCCCTCCGAGAAAGGCCCCGCTACAACATAGACTGGCTTGTCGAAAGCCTAGGTGGCGCAGATCCAGTCGCCCGATTAATCCTGATCGCCTCGAAAATAAGCCAGCTGTTCCTGGCCACGTCCGCGCTCCAAGCTGCAGCTACAGCGTCAGCTTCAACTTTGCCCTCCACCCCCCTCAGTCGAGACATAACCGACCAGCTTAATACTCTCCTCCTATCAAGCCGCCAAATAGACCACGAACTCATCTCCTGGAGCCATTACCTCCCCGAGCGCTTCCTCCCCCTCATCATCCGCACACAAAACACCGACCAACCCCTGATAACCTACCACCACCTCTCGATCGCCTCAGTATGGACCTATTACCGTGCCGTCCGCATAGTCTCCCACCTCATCACGCTCGACCTCCGCCGCACCCTCGCCCTAGCCACCGGCTCCCCGCCAACCGACGACCCAGGCCCTGCCGCAACAATCCAAAAACTGATCGCAGACATCTGCTGCAGCATCCCCTTCTGCCTCGGCGACGTCGACACAATGGGGAACCCAACCACCTCCCCATCCTCGTTCTCCCCCTCCGCAGAATACAAACCCAAACGCGCCCGGGCGTTCTCCGTCTACAGTATGATCTGGCCGCTATGGTATATTCTGTCCTGCAGCCTTGCTACACCGGAACAGGAGGAGCAGATCCGGACCTGTCTGGCGCGGATTGGCTCCGTGCTGGGCATTAAGCTCGCGTTAGTGTTGGCGAATGATGCATCTTGTCATCGGATGCCGCCTGTTGGTTGGGATGGGCCGGTGCTTGGTGAGCCTGGTCAATTTAATCGGTCCGGCTAGTAGTGGAGAAAGGGAGTGAGTGGGATGTTATTTGTTTGTATAGCGCTTTTGTGCCGGGTTGGGTTCAGTTGGACTTCTATTTCTAGCTCTCCGGAGGCAGGGAGTCGGAGTTTACCTACAGTAGGGATGGATGGTTGGTTGCGTTGCTGATCCCTTCGCATCTTTACTTTGTGACGTGTATCCATTCTGCATTTTTGTGAATACAGTATATCCATGGATACTTCTAGGTTTATTTTTCTTCTGCGTATCTGTTCAGATGGATTTCGAAAGACAGCCTATACGTAGGCAGTCAATTTCGCCCTTCGGAATTGTTGTATATCTCAGGGCTGCAGCTGTACCTACCCACCACCTACTTAGGCACCTACAGGTATGTACCTATACCTCTAGGGGGCCCCGATAAATGACGTACGTCAAGCCTAGTCAAGCATTGAAGCAAGACTGCCCTGTCAAATCATGGCTTAATCCATCAGAATCCAGCACTGTCGCGTGTCCTCTGGCAGGAAAATGAGCAATTATTGGCTATTCTACCTAACCTATGAACGCATGAGGTAGTATAGGTAAGGCTGGGTTCCGGCATCAGGCACGCAGCATCATGGATTGGATTCGGTGACGACATACCTACACATCCAGCTACTTAGGTACTACCTAACCTACTGAGGTCAAGCTTCTTAATTAATATAGTAAGGTAGCCTGGATTTTCTTCCTTGGGTCTGTATGCTTTTCAGTGTAGTTTGCCTAAGATCTCATATTATTTGATCACTGTGCTTGAAATTACCGACACCAGAACTCAATATGACGTTGATGCAGACGCAGCAGGAGAGGAAGTTCCCGCTTGGGAAGATCGAGCCGAACTCGCTCAAGTATTTTGGGGCTTGTACGTTTGGTGGGATTATTGGTATGCTATGCCTTTATGTGGATTTTGCTTTTGTTCTTTTGTTTTGCTGGATTTGGATGGTGGTGATGATGGTGATGGAGCAGCTGAACTGACATGGTCCTGGGGTTGCGTCGGTTAATGTGAACTTCAGCCTGCGGACCTACACACACCTCCGTGACACCTCTCGACCTGGTGAAATGCCGTCGACAAGTCGATCCGAAAATTTACACCTCCAACCTCTCCGCCTGGCGCTCCATAATTTCCAAGGAAGGCCTGCGTGGGATCTTCTTCGGCTGGTCGCCAACCTTCATCGGCTACTCCTTCCAAGGCGCCGGCAAATATGGCTTCTACGAGTATTTCAAGCACCTCTACGGCGACCGCGTCTTCCCTAACATGAACCGCACGGTCGTGTATCTCGGCGCGAGCGCCTCGGCCGAATTCTTTGCTGATATCGCCCTCTGCCCGTTCGAAGCGATCAAGGTGCGCATGCAGACGACGTTACCGCCGTACGCGCATACGCTACGCGAGGGATGGAGCAAGATTATGGCAAAGGAGGGTGTGTCCGGACTGTACAAGGGGTTGTACCCGTTGTGGGCGCGGCAGATTCCGTACACGATGACCAAGTTTGCAACGTTTGAGGAGACGGTTAGCCTGATTTATCGGACCTTGGGGAGGCCCAAAGAGAGCTTCAATAGCCTGCAGCAGACTGGGGTTAGTTTTGCGGGTGGGTATATTGCGGGGATCTTCTGCGCGATCG
Source organism: Aspergillus egyptiacus (assembly GCA_025688805.1). Classification (NCBI taxonomy): domain Eukaryota; kingdom Fungi; phylum Ascomycota; class Eurotiomycetes; order Eurotiales; family Aspergillaceae; genus Aspergillus; species Aspergillus egyptiacus. The sequence continues at coordinate 6,516 of MU628629.1, forward strand.
TTAGCCATCCGGCTGATGTGTTGGTTAGTAAGTTGAATGCTGATCGCAAAGGTATGTATTCCATATCCCATCTTCCATCGGGGAAGAAGGCGGGCGTTTGGCTTGCACTTGGGCTGACGGGAGTAGCGGGCGAGGCGGCCATGAAGGCCGTGTCGAGGATCTATGGGAATATTGGATTCTCGGGGCTGTGGAATGGACTGCCTGTTAGGATTGTGATGTTGGGGACTCTGACTGGGTGTCAATGGTTGATGTGAGTTTTGTTTTCACTCTATCCTGGAGAATCGGTGGTGCTAATTCGTCACAGTTATGACTCGTTCAAGGTGTTCCTCGGTCTTCCGACAACCGGCCATTAATGTTGGACTGAGGAGATAGATGGATGTGAAGAATAATATCCTTCTCGTTCAAGTGAAGATGGATGTAAATATAGACTGACCGCCTTATTTCTTGGCGATCCGGGCCTAAGCTAGAACTTCCTTACTTCAAGACCGTTAGCTTTACCTAGTATATTCACTCATTCTCCTGGATTCAACAGATTGCTTGCTTCTACTCCCCCTATCTATCACTCAAATCCCCGACCCACAATGGATTCGCGAGTATCAACATCCCAACCCACCCCCAACCCTCCCAGCGTCGAGATCGCCTACAAACGCAAATGCATCGCGCTCAAGAAACGCCTTAGCGAAATCGAGGCCGAAAATGAAATGATGCGCGCCCGCAACCGGCGCGGCTGGCAATACATCCAGAAAATGCGCCTCGAGTCCTGCATTCTCCTCGAGCGCCTAGCCACAGTCACCGGAATGGCCGAGGAAGCCCAAGCAGGCGCGAATCCCGAACTGCGCGCTCGCGCCGCTGCCATGATGTCCAATGCCGCAAGTTTAAATGGAATTTCCGCGACGAGAAACGGAAACGAATCGGCAGCACCGGGACCGGATTATTTCGAGGACGAGACAGAGGGAAGCTCGGACGAGCAGCCGCCCACAGTGAGTTTTGCCTGATTCTGTGCGGGTGTGTTCCGTTTGCTTTGACCGTCCGCTGATTGTTTAATTTATGACTCAGCCGCAAGAACGTCCCCTGCGCGTGAAACGGTCCCGCAAGTCCGGTCTTAATCTCGACGATGATGATGTGCCCGTCGGCGCCAGCACGCCTGAAGCCTCTGGGGCGGGTGCGTCTGGATGGCCGCGGCTTGCACCGGCGCCGACACAAGAGGACATGACATCTACATTCCGGCTTCAACAGAGTAATGGGTCTGGGGCCGAAAAGGAAACGCCCCCTATTCTCAGTGATCGGGGGAGTCAGCTCAGAGATACCTCACGCGAGCGGGCTATGGAGCCTTCGGCATCGGCGGAGAACTCGACAACACCGATGGATGTGGATACGAAGGTGCTAAAAGAGGAGAGTTAAAGGTCGATATTGACTGCTGATGGGTTTTTCTTTTCTCGGCGTTAGGACAGGCTACGGGCAGATTTCACTCAATTTCTCTGGGCTTTTACTTGTTGACAAGACTTGCGTTTTTGCATGGGAGTTAGATGGAAATAAATCATTCATACTGGTTTGCATGGATAAGCCAGCTGTGCCTACATACTGAACAAATTGAGCAGATTTGATTGACTACCCTGCTAACCCAAGCCTCACGTGGATAGAGTCACTCTGGACTGTCTATCCCGGTCCCCTCTAACACCCAACTCAAGACATGAAGGTTCTATCTAAAACAGCATCACATCGCAGGCCGCGACACTGTTTAGTCTTCTTGTCAAGGTTGCCACGATTCGCAGGCTCTTCCGATTCCCCCGGGTTGAAGTGCTCAGGCCGTCAGTTGAATAGCCTCAGTGGACTTGCTGCAGAACAAGCTCGAACATTACGTCCGCTCAAAGTTCCTCAGAATGATCTAAAATACTGTTCACATGCTGCAGCAACAGTCATCACTACAGAGTTGATTACTGGCTGCGGTTGGTTGCGCGCAGGGACCAGGCTGATGGTGATATGGTGCGCCATAAATGCTCGATCTTGTGCAATCTCGCCCCCTCATTGATCCACTTCCACGGGTTATATCGAACAACTGTTACCCAAGAAAAAAAAAATCTACAAGACACAAGAGACTTGGCTAATGTAACCATATCCCCAATTCCCAGTGGGTGGGATGTTGTGTCCTGCTTCATGCTTTTGCAAGTGGCACCGCCAAAAGCAACGGACTGGATTACGCCATAACGTACGACGATGAGAAAAGGGGTCCATGCCACAATTGATATAAGTCGACGGTCTCCGGATGTTTCAAGCGCTATCCACCAGCGTTCAGTCTTGGGCCTTTGATCGCCTCTTCTACCGAGATGGGCCTCATCAGCGACTTTCCGGCAGCTGCTACCACCCAGCAGAACGATGTATCGTCCGATGATACCATGCTCGACGGCGGCACTTTGCATTTCACTGCAGATTCCGGTTCGAATTCATCCCTGCCGACCTACCAAGAGGCCACCGGGGCACCGGTCGAAGTTCATTCGCCTCTTGGTTACTACGCCGGCTTCGTCACGCTGATCTTCATGAACATCAACAAGATGGTTGGCACTGGTGTCTTCTCTACTCGTGAGTGATCACGTTCGCTATGCTTGGCTTAGGGTCTGACTTTGTCAGCGTCGTCCGTGCTGGATGGGACTGGCTCTGTTGGACTGGCTCTGTTCTATTGGATGATCGGCTTTCTTGTCGCTGCGAGCATGCTCTCTGTTTATCTCGAATTCGCGTCATATTTTCCCAGTCGGTCCGGTTCAGAAACGGTCTACTTGGAGCAGGCCTATCCTCGGCCGAGCTACTTAGTGCCTACCGTGTTTGCGATGCAAGCCGTGGTTTTCTCGTTCAGCAGCAGTAATGCGATTGGTACGCAAGTTCCTTTCTCTACTGGATTTAGGGCTGATCATATGAGTGCTCCAGTTTTGGCCCGGTACCTGTTTAGGTTAGCGGAGTCGGAGCCAACAGATTGGCAGCTTAAGGGAGTTGCTCTGGCGTCGTATACAGTTGCAGTCTTGGGTAGGCATGAAAGACTGTTTTGCAATGACTTATGTTGATGATAGCATAGCTGTTTCCTTCAATACGAAGTGGTCCATGCATTTGGCAAACGCCTGCGGATGGGTGAAGCTCGCGACCTTGATTTTGTCAGTGCCGCTGGTGCCTGCTCGCCTCCCCAGTCTATCTCTAACATATACAGTGTCGCAATCGCTGGACTTGTGGTCCTTGGCGGCAATGTCTCAAGAATTGACGACCCAACGAAGCATTTCCGAAACGCATTTGATGGGACGCAGGACGCTACAGTGTACGGAGCTACTCATGCGCTTGTGAACGTGATGTTTTCCTATCAAGGATACGAAAATGCCTTCAACCTCGTCAATGAGGTCAAGAACCCTATCAAGACCCTGAAACGGAGCGCCCCCCTCTCGCTCTTGGTGACGGCTATTCTTTACATGCTTGCTAACGTTGCGTACCTCGCTGCAGCGAGCAAGGAGGAGATTGTCAATTCAGAGGTCAACGTCGCTAGTCTCTTCTTTGAGAAGACATTTGGATCCGGCGGCGCATCTCGAGGCTTGAACTTCCTTATCATGCTCAGCGCTTTTGGAAATTTGATTGTGACTCTCATTGGACAATCCCGGATGCTGCGAGAGTGTGGCAGGTGCGTATACTTTTATTCATTTCCCCCCTCCTGCAATGACTTACGTATGGTACAGGCAAGGCGTCCTCCCATTTACCAGATTCTGGACTACGACCCGCCCCTTTGGGACCCCATTAGGCCCCTACTTTGTCAAGTGGGCTCTAACGATGCTCATGATCCTGGCTCCGCCTGCCGGGGATGCCTTCAACTTCAGTAAGCATTATGCGCACCTACGTGTACCCTACTCACGAACTCTTTTAGTCGTCGATCTGGGAATTTACCCACAAAGCATGTTCAACTTCCTCCTTTCTGTGGGGCTCCTGCTCACCCGAAGACATCGGAATCGTCTCAATATCCCCCGGACTGAATGGCATGCGTGGAGTGTGGTGGTCTATTTTGCCATCATTGCGAATTTGTACCTGCTCGTTGCGCCATGGTACCCACCCACAGGAGGTGCGAACGGAGGCAACGTAAGCTTCTGGTACGGAACGTATCTTGTCGTCGGCATCTCGCTGTATGTGCGCCTGCTACCCTGGCTCTGTTCTATGGAGGCTAACGTCTGTTCATTCCAGCATCGGCTTCTGCGTCGCTTATTACTTTGTCTATATTTGGCTGTTGCCCAAGTACGGGAAATACGAATTCCGCCAGACTGTCATCACAGGGCCTGCAGGCGAGACGTCCCATAAACTGGTCAAGGTGCCGATCTATGAGCTTGCGAAATGGGATGAGGAGCACGATGCTGCAGGGAGGCTTCGTCGGCGGCAGATTGTCACTGCTGATAAACCTGAACAGCACGCGGAAGCGTAAGCTTTGCGGGCAAAATTCATCAACGACTGGTTCACTATTCCATCTGGACGCTTTAGGTATTATTTACTTAGCAGAGTGTTGCTGTCTCAAGAAGAGGCCGATAACCCCGTTAACTCCGAACCATAAGTAGGCCCATAATTCCTCCTCAAGTCCCCCTGCATTCCATCAGCAAGTCAGTACCGTTTACTCCTAGCAGGGTCCAAGAGTCATGCCCTTCGAGTTCATAGACAACAATACAACAATTGACCGCGCCGCGAGAAAGCGCATACGCAGCCGGGCAGCCACAGGGAAGAACACCAACAGAGTACTGGCACGTACGTCAAGAGCAGTCGCCCAGCGAAGCACAGTGACAGCTCTATTTAATTTCCCTGCATCTCTTCGCCAGCACAGAACTGTTAGAACAACGCCGACCCTTGTGGAAACCCCGATTGAACGCCCATTCGACAATGGGCTACTCTTCCCTGTACAGATTCGCGAGGAAGCGAGGGATCTCGTTCGAGAAGGTGTGCGCTCGTTCCATTTATCGTTCCTGTTCCGCTGGAAAATCGTACACTGATGGCATCTCAGCTCTATTCTTTTTCTCTAGCATCAGACATAACCCCGAGCTAGACGGCGCCTTGATTAACCCAGACCACACGACCTCGGTCTGGATTCGGTATTTCTTCCTGGACGAGGCTTGTGCGTATCCCAAACAAGCTCTCCTGCGTTATTTCTTAGCACGGTGTATCTGATCGGGTAGGCAGACTTCCACTGCTGTGTGGCAATCTCGATCCTCTGCTCTCGCAGTCTTGTTCAGGAGACTGCGCAAGGACTCCGCCATATCGCACGTACCTACCGGCTCGTGCAGGAGCGGTTAACAGGGACTGAGGCGACGTCAGACATGACTATTGCGGTTCTTGTGATTATGGCGCAGTATGAGCGGCTTCAGGGCCAGTACTCACGTGGATATATTCATATGCAGGGGTTGAAACGGATGGCTGAGTTGCGCGGTGGGATTGGCTCATTGAGTAGGGAGTGCTGGGGGGTTGTGCAGAAAGTTTTGAGGTGTGCATTCTATTTCCTATGTCAGAGAGAGATGACGATCTGGGCTAAGCAGAGCTCTATAGGGCTGATCTGGAATATTCTCTACAACTTGGGACGAGGACATTATTTGGCCGTGATGGCATTACAGCTCTTCAAGCGCTTGGTTGTTTTGGTTTTGGTAATGGAGCGGCTGGACTGGGTGCTGGACTTGCGCAGGATGCCTTCTTGCAGGAGAATCTGCGAGATGACCTGTGGCGGGTCTTTTTGGATATGAGGTGTCTCTCGGCGATGCTTCACGATGCGAGTGCCGGGTATAGACTGAAGCTGGACGGCGTGCAGTTTCACAACACCATTATATCGCTCGGTTACCGACTGCTGGAGATCAACCCTCTCGGAGAGGGCTTTATTTCCACTCTTACCAAGACAGATCTGAGTGATCTTGAGAATTCAATTCACCTGGGCTTGATTGCGTTTCTTGTGACGTTCCTGACGGGACTGGACCATCGCATCGCTGACAAACCTCAGCTTTCGTACCGACTTCGTCTCGCAATCCAGAATCTATCTCGATCGGTGGGGTTGGGACGGGAGGCTGGGACGTTGCTCATTTGGACCCTCTTTATTGGAGCAGTCGCGGTGTTCAAGTCTTCGGACGACGAGTGGCTGATTCCGACGACGCAGGCCGCGATGCGAGGCCTGGGACTAACGGCCTGGGAAGACGTGCGAATGACACTTTCTGGGTTTCCATGGGTGAATGCGCTCCACAATCGAGCTGGTATAGCGCTGTGCTCTACGCAATCTGCGCTCGGATTCTCAAATCAAGCGAGTGGATTGGTCTAAGTGGGCATACATAACGAGAAGTAATCTGCCATACTACTGCAACGTCATCTTAACACAGCCAGGCTCAACATTTTCCAGTTCCCTGACGACGAGCTCCCAGAGTTGTTTCTGATACTTCTGTGCCTCCTCATCCTTCACCCAGTCAGGTACCACATCCCTGCGCATAGTATCAGCATGGCTCAACGGCAACCCTGGGAAAACTCACTCTCTTATCTCACAGCTGGAGCTAAAGCATCCGTGGCTTTCCTCACCATGCACAACGGCAGCGAGCAGCGTCCGGCTACCATCTTCGGCTGTCCGTCCGTACATCTCACGCTGCTCGTCAATTGACTCCTTTAAATCAGGAGGACAATTCCGCCCCAGGTCAGTTATGCAAAGGCCAGGACAGACAGCGTTGATGACGACCTTCCCCTTCTGTACAGGGAGCACTCTCGCCAGTTCCCGGACACAGAAGGTATCCATCAGCTTGGAAAGAGCATACCTGTCACACAGCCAAACATCGTCAGCTCAGATCTCTCCAGATTGACACCAATAAATGGCAAAACCAAAAGCAGAAAAGACATACGTCACCATCAAATTCCCACTATCAAGCAAATCAAACCTCACCAACGCATCCTCCCTAATCCCATCCCACTCCTCCCTTGCATCCCAACCCACCGTCGACGAAACAACCACCAACCGCGGCACAATCCCCTCCCTCTCCGCATCCCGCCTCATCTTCGGCAACAGCAGCACCGCCAACAAGAACGTCCCCAGCACATTCACGGTCAGCGGAAGGAGATGGCCTTCCGCCCGCTTCTCCCCCACCGTCGCAACGGCCGCATTCTCAATCACCGCGTCGATCCTCTCCAGCTGGTTCACAGCGCGCCTCGCAAACGCCTTGGCGGAGTCATAGCTGCTGAGATCCAATGCCCAGACTTCAGCGACGCCCGTTGTGCCTGTCGCTGCCTCGATCTTCGCCTTCGCGGCTTCTCCGGCGGCCAGGGAGCGCACGGCTAGAATGACCTTCTTTGCGCCGAGACGGACAAGGTGCAGCGCTGCTTCGTAGCCCAGGCCCGTGTTGGCGCCTGTCACGATGTAGGTGTTTCCGGACGTGGAAGCCTCGGTGGCTAAGAGGGGGAGGTCGTGAGGTTGGGTTGGCACTGCGGCGGACATGTTTTCTTCTTCTCCCTCTTCCTTAAAGACTTCGTCAAGCTGATAACAAGATCAATCAGGGCTTCTGAAAAGGGGAAGTATTGAGTATTGAGTCAACGTTGGCCTCAGTTTTCGATTCTGCTTTTCTTTCTGGTTAAGTACAAGTCAAAAACAAGACGGGAGACACCCTCATCCTTTCCTCCATGATTTGTAGCGCTGTATTTATTTATACCTTTGTAACTGATCATCCCAAATTCCACCGCATCCCGGTGTTTACGGCCAACTCCTTGACAACTCCATTCAACTCCATTTATCTCCGGAGTCCGAATCTGTCATCTACTACCAGAAGACCAGTCGGGCATAACAATAGGTTAGCCGAAGTGGTTAATGTCCAAGTTCACCTCAGCCTAAGCCATGGGAGTTATAACCAGGGAACTCAGAGGGCTGTGATGACGGATGTATACAACTGACCAATCAGAGAGCGGTTCCCGTTCTGGGATTCCAATGGTAGGTTGGTTAAGTTCCATCTATGGATACCTACCTGCCCCGGCTGCCAATACTATCTAGTGTTGTGCACGCGATGGATCACGGGAATCGCTCTTACCCTATCTTAGGTAGACTGCCTAGTCATCCAGTATAGGTCATGTCTCATGTATATCGCCACTTAGGTTCTCTAATCATGGACGATTTTGAAGGTGGGGGAACCATATCGCCCGAAATGGCTGGTTTTCTTTTTCCTTTTTCCTTTTTTTTTTTCCTCGAAAAGACTTGGAACATCCAAGCTGAGGTTGGCTCTACATACCACTAGTGATATATCTGACTCGTAGGCTTTGGTTGAATGCAGAATATTCTGGACCTCGTCGTCTATGGTATCCCATGTAGGTATAAAATGAACCCGGTGATATCCGCTCCGCCTGTAAGCTTCCCGGAGGTGAGCTAATAATGCAGGTATGATTTGATAAGATTGTAAGACCGTCATGGAGGTCTCAGATCAGGTACTTGGTTAAGGTGAGACCGAGGAAATATAACTATATGTGTTGATGATGATAAGCTCGTAGGAATTTACAGCCCCCATCTTGAGGGCTGTACAATAATCCAGGGTTGATGGCTCGTCAATATAACTGGCTATAGTACAATGTCTTGACGGACTGACTCCCCAACTCCTCGCCTGAATGACTCATGTTACAAATGCAGTAGATCGAATGGTGCGGACTGCAGTTACTCGACGCCAGCATACAAATCAACAACAATGTTGATCGCAGCGACAAGGATCTCTGCGGCGATGAGAATAATAACTGCGCGGCTGTTAGTACATGCCAACAGATCAAACTGGGGCGGGTGTACATACCGATCCACTCGAGATACTCACCATGGCGGTGAGTTAACTGATCCTTCAGCACGGCTAAAAGATCCGCTATCACGTCCAGCCGCTCAGTCAAAAGACTCACTCGCTGGTCCATTTCCAAGTAGCTCCGGACTGCCTGGTAGACAGGTTCTAGCTGCGGTTCCGCCCACATTAACTCAGGGCTATCCAGCACCGAGCCCTGCAAGTGAATATTGATACGGAGGATGAATAGTTCTCCGACTTGCATGTTGATCTGCCGTCTTGAGAGATTGACACTTCCTGTCTGCGCGATCTGAGCCGGTAAAGGTGCGGTGGTTGAGATTGTTTCTGAAACGAGATCTTCGAAAAGCGACGTCTTGACGGACTGGCCCAGGGCGTGTGAGATGGCGAGCTTGATCATATAGTTTCGTGGATCGCGGAGTGAAATGAAATCGTTGTATATCCGGGCTTGGTATTCGCGAGCATAGTAAAAGTTAAAATTCTCCACTTGCGTATCTTCCGGGCTTAGAATCGTGCTCGCAAACTTCGATATGTCCGATAGGAAACGAGATTCCTGGGCGGGTGTCATGCCCCAGATGACAACGGTGCCGTAGTCGAAAAGAAACACCTCTGGCGTATGAATTGTGGTATCGATATCCGGATTATCAAGCGCACTGGGTTCGGACGCATGTTGTTCATGGGGGTTGGAATCATGTAGGTCAATGAGGTCTTCCCTCCGATTCACAAGATTATCGCTCACTTCCACCGCACTGTCGGAGAACCTGCGTTCCCTGGGCATCCGCTCAACTGTATGAGTATTATCTGCATCAACATTATGGCCCCCCGCCTTCTGTTTCTCCTCGTATTGGTAATCAAACGCTGAATAAACACACTCGTCAAACAGCTTCGGATTCGCACCGCGAGTCTTGGACCGCGACTTCAGAAACTTGAAGACTCCGTCTAACCGGTATGAGTTGGCCGTACAGTATGCTGTCACGCGAGGCAGTCGGTCTCTATCCGCCTTTCCCAATCTCGCTGCAAGGCTCCGAGCAGCGGGTTCCTTGATCCGTGCAATCTGGCGGTATACGTCCGACGGGGCTGTCTCGTCGTCGACGAAATCCTCCTCAGTTATAGGATCGGGTAGTAGTTTGAGTTTTTGGGCCGTCTTTGTTGTCCTTTGTGGGCCGACCTTTCCGCTTGGGTATGAGGAGGCACCCCCAGGAGCTCCATGGCTATTGCGACGGCGGAGCTTATTATTCAGTGCAGATAGTCCGCTGGTTCTATGTTGACTGGCCGGATTCGAGATCGAAGGGGAGGCGGAAGCTATGGGCTTGAAGGTCGAATCGGCCGAGCTGTGATCCTGGTATGTACTGACCGTAGCGAGCGGATTGAACGTCACCGTTCGTGGTGGCCGAGACGCTCGAGGTGACGTATTGGCAGTGGATGGGCGCTGGTGTTGAGGGAGAAGGGGAGATGACTCGGTAGCGGGGCCCATTTTGGTTCGAGAAAAAGTAATGCGACGATTATGACATGTCAGATGGAGGAATAAGACATCAGTCTGAAGGACCGTGAGGGTTGAGAGGCAGAGTTTGGTGCGGTTGTTGCTGAAGTCAACCTTGGCGGATGGAGCCCAAAGAAACAAACTTCCACCTGCATGGAGCTCAAGCTTCCACACGTGCGGCGGCGGCGGCGAAGTGCGCATGCAATTCTACAATATTACCTACTTCTATACTTTCTGGTCTATTGCTATTATTTATTGGCATTCAAAGTAAAAGTCAAAGTCAAGGTAGACGGGGATTCTAATTGGATACAAGGCACTTGCCGACAAAAGCAAAAAAAAAAGCATTGCATGGATGCATTACTTGTGCACCTATATCTATGTACATACATCATTTCCCGCTCCATAACATCTATCAGCAACCCAAACGCCAGCAATTGTGATATCAAAACGAAACTCCTGCAGGTGTGATATGTACCAAATAGTTCACAGTCATACGATTAATACGGCCTGAACAAGCCCATATTAGATCATCCTCCTCTCAATATTCCCCAGAATAAATTAGGAAATCACTTGCGCACGAAGCCTTTTGAGCCGCTTTTGACCATCCTCAGACCGTTAATGTGGCCTGTACTGCGAGCCTGCTTCAACCAAGCATCCTTTGCGGTTCGCCCGGTCTTCGACGCTTTCGGCGGAAGAGCAGTGCCAGACTTCTTTCGCGAGTTATCACTGTCCAATACACGGATAGCGACGTCACCCATTCTCACATCCTTTGGCGCTTTCTCTTTCTTATCAAGAAACCTGAGTTTGGTTGGTTTCTTCTGAGCAAAGGCCTCGGCCTCCGGCGGGGGGGTCGGTGGCCGGACATCAGGGACTGCATTAAGAATGTCATCTGGGAGGAGAGCTGGGAGGGTCGGGCGCCGGCCATCTTGTGTGAATGAGCCTTGTAGTGTTGCTGAGCTCTCTGATACTAGATCTTCAACAGGAGAACCCACTCCTGGGGTGGTTGCCGCGACAGAGACTTCCTTTCGTTTGCCTGATGCTTGCGCTTGCAGCTTACGTGCCTCGTCCAATTGTCGTCGCTTCTCTTTTTTCAATTGTTCTTCACTATGGGACCGTTAGCAAAACCAATTCGACAGGAGCTAGTTTTGGATACGAACATTTGTCGCGCTTTCTCCCGCCTCTTAGCTTCTTCTTTTATCCTGGACAGCTCGGCCGAGTTATCCACAGTTTCCGGCGCCTCGTCGTCGCTGCTCTCCTCCTCATCATGCTGCTGTGCGCTCGTAGGCTCTTCCTGCTGTGTGTTCTCTGCGGTCTCTGGAATTTCAGGCTCTTCGCTGCCAAATCGGAAATGTTTCTTCGGGGCAGTTTCATCTGCATCCTCTTCCACCTCGTCCTCAGAAACCTGTATCGTACTCTTTTTCCTCCGCTTATTGTCTTGAATATTGGAGTTTACGGGGCTTTCATCTCCGGGCTTCCGCTTTCCAATCGTCTCTAAGGAACCATTGTCCCCAGCTTCTGCCGCCGAAACAGCAGCTTGGAGTGCGGAGGAACGGCGGGTGGTAACCATCTTCGAATTCGCCGCGATCCAGGTATATTTGTTTTCCAGGTCCGTGGCGGTAAAGCTAGTTTCGCTGGCAGATTCGTGTTCAGTAAATCAGAGTCCTTTTTGCCGCCTAACCAACTGCGACAGCATAAAGAAGGGAAATCCGAATGTTGCTGCTTCTGAAATCGGCGCTGGACCAAAAAGATTTATCGGAAATATCTCGGCGGTATATTTATCCGAACGATAACGGGGACTCCGTATGCATAAACGCCAGTCTCAGCTAGAAAACGCTGAATTCTGTCATGTTTCGGAATCTCACTGGAAGGATCATAATTATGTCAGTTTAGTAGAACTCTGCTGTTCCTCGAATACTTACCCAGTATATCACTTTACTGGAATTTTAGATTATAGAGCTTCGGTGCACGTGACCATGGTTATCTGGCTGCCCCGCTGCCTCCTGAGTCCTAACCATCAACATATACGGAGTACATACGTACCTAGGTAAACCCGGTCATGATGTAGGTCTGGGCTTAAGGTCCCTGCTGGAACTGATCCATGTTAGAAATGAGACTGTTGTTCTGGGGGGAAAGCCCTGAATGTTCGCGCAGCACAGGCTTGGAATGGGGATTGAAAGAGAACTCGGCTGCTTTGTTATATATTCTGCTCTAGACATTTGCGACAGATGAGATAAGATTCTGTACACCCCTCCACACATTTGCATTCATGGTTTCATCGCATTGACACAAAGTATACATAAGAACAAAACAATTTTTGCTGGAGGCAACTCTATACAACCCCTGGCTAATCACCAGACAAGGCCCCATGCCACAGTACGGTGGTTTGAGGCACCAGCCCAGTGCAAGAGGATAAGCAATACCGTCCATACCCAGCAACCGAAGGTGAAAGCCTTGGAATCCTTGTTGGCAGTATGCAGATGATACTACTATCTGAAATCTCCAACTTGAGACAATTGTTGCTTGCCCCAGCTAACGTAGGTCGTGCCCTAGCAGAAATATAAACATGCTATATTTGAGAGCTAACACTAGGATTTAAATTCACAGCCTTTCCCATCCCATGCATAGAATCCACTGAGTCTTGGTATCTCAATATAAATTAAACATATTCCAAACTCCGAATGCCGATACACTGACGCCGATTGCCCCCGATTCCTGCTTTTAACGCCAGCCTTGTCCAAAGTGCCCGTATGAATCGATATCCAAAATGCAACAACACACAAATACATTAGCTAAACAGCGCCAACCATCAAGTTCCGCTCCATCAGTTCTTCATTGGCGGCCGTAAAGTCGTCTTCACCAATGTCGCTAGTTTCATCCCAGAACTTCCGGTGCTCATCACTATCATCCCCCCTGACAGTCCACATACTCTCTCGTAGCCTTTTGTTGCGTTCGCGATCCTCTTCAATCCGTTGTTCGATCTGCCTCTTGTCGACACGTATGCCATTGGCGCGGGAACCGCGTGGCGTCCCGGTCCTTGATTTAGAACCAGGTTGCTCCTCCTCAGCTTCCAAGTCTAGGTGTGCCGGGTGTGTATCTCGATCTTTTAAGCCTGCATCAATCTCCGCCACTGTCTCCGCGGAGATAATCTCTTTGCTTTCAAGACCTTTCAGAACACGACGGATATGCTTGACATTCGCAGCCCCGGACCCGTCTGGCGGCGCCACGGAGTCGACGACGCGGAAGATATCCCGTTGGATCATGCGGACGTACGGCAGGTGGTTCTCCTTGGTGGCCATCTCGCAAAAATGTTCGATGAAGTATAGGATGTTCGCTCGGTTGTTCATGTTGTTCTAGATATTACAATAATCCTCGTTAGACCGACTCAGCACAGGTGTGTGGCCTTCAAATGGTGCACCCACTCTCTCTAGTTGCTCTAGAATACATGAATGCAGATCTTCATCCATATCGCGATATTTGAGAGCATAGTGCGCTGCTTTTTGGGAGGAGGCGACGGATGCGCTGAGGTGCTGAAGCTGCGCAGTAAAGCGCATGCGCACTTCGAATGGATCTGCCATCATGATGCTAAGCTTCGCTTATGGGATCAGGTGGTGATCAATGAATGAGACTGGCCGATTCGATGGAGAATCCTAGAAATAGTGAAGAGGGCGGTAGCAATTCTCCGGCAGAATACCTAGGTATCGTGGGGGGTTGCGCCAGACTGCTGGCGGTGGAGCTGTACAGCAGAATGTACCCAGAGAACCTACTCTGGCTCAACGATGAACTAGGCTGTAGTGTACGCAGGTATGAATAAAAAGACTGATACATCCTTTTGGTCTTATAGAGCCCTATATTGCAGAGTTGGATACGAAATTAACCAAGGAATTTAGATTCAAGTCTATGTAGTATACCTAGGTATCGTACCCGAAATCAAAAAAAAAGTGTCTCGCCCAAGAGACATAAGGGTAATATACCTTACTCCACAAAAGGTACCGAAAAAAACTAGAATGACGGCCGCCGCTCCAGTGGAATGACAACGCTGGATCGATCGTCGCTTTCGAGGAGCCCGACTTCTTCAGCTGTGTCGCCTCCACCTAGAGGACCGTCGCTCACCCATTCGCCTCGTCGGGACGCAGGATCATTGAGCACGGACCATACGTCCTTCTTCGTCAGAAGACCCTGGAGAAGGCCCCTATTAACAAACAGGACATACCGCAGTCCCAGCCTCTGGAACATTCGTAGGACTATCAGAAAAGTACTGCCACTGTTGAGTGTAATTGGAGTCTGATCCATCCAGGGTCGAAGGTCGAGGGTATCAGCTGGATCTGCGAATGGCTGATGAGCAAATAAAACTTGAGTCGTATCAGAGAATTGTGGGTCCGAGCGCGATGACGGGTATTTCAAAGCGTGGGAAAGCTCGTTGCGTGAGATATACCCTAGTAGTACGGGGTGAGAAGGCTCAGTAACGACAGGGAATCCTCGGTACGACGTGGTTTGAAGAAGGTTGCGCAGCGAGCCAACTGTATGACCGACGGCCGCAAGTACAGTGATATCATCGACCTTTGTCATAACCGTATGGGCTGGCACATCAGGAGGTGCGGTATCGTCGCGGTGTTCGAGGAATGGATACTCGTTTAGGTGGATCCATGACTCGTAGATGCCGCGCTTTCCAAATATATCCCCGCACCATTTGGACAGCATGACGGCAATCATGATCGGAATAACGTACGTTAGGGCACCTGTAAGCTCAAACATAATGACGACGATGGACACGGTCATTCTTGTAGCACCACCAAGGGCGGAAGCTGCCCCAACAATTGCATATAGCCCCGGTGTCACACAAGGGATATCGGGTTCACAATTGTGAAATAAGAAGAAATCGGGAAAAGCGTTCTGCCATATCTTGAAGGCTGTACCTAGGGCACGACCGTACAAAGCGCCGACAGCAAAGGACGGAAGAATGATACCAGCAGGGATATCGAGTCCGAAGGTCATGGTCGCGAGGAAAAAGCCGAGAATAGCAGCTACCAGCAAAAGCGCTACTGTGCCAGCTGAGGCAGCTCCAGTCTTGCAGAGGCCAAAAGGATCTGGAGTTCCGGTGCTGCACTCGGCAAACAGAGAATGAACGAGCTCTGAGTTCTGGGCTCTCATGAAAAGATTCGGGAAGTTTATCAGAGCGCTAAGCAGGGCTATAATAATCACTTCAATGACCGGCCGGGAGAAGCTTCGTGTCCGTCGCCATTTGGCAACTTTCATATTCAAGCGAATAAGAAACGCTCCGTAAAGGCCCCCAACAATGCCCAGAATGATAAAAGGGATCATTTCGAAACGGTGCCATCCTCTCGTGTATTTGACCTCGTAAAGGACAATATTGCCCGTGCGGAAGGGATTCAACGCCTGTAGAGTGACGGCCGCCACCATGGCGCAGACAAAGCTCTGCCACATGGTTTTGTCCGGGAAATAATAAGATAGTTGCTAGATGCGGTATGTTAGTTGTATGCTACACAAGGGTCCACTGGGATCCATACCTCCAAGCTGAACAATACGCCACCAATCGGTGCTCCGAATGCAACAGAGATGCCCGCTGCAGCCGCTGCGGAGAGAACCTCTCGTTTCCTCGCTACAGACATTAGTCCCAAATCTGCAAGTTAGAGGGTGCAATTTTTAGGTACCTTCATTCTCGTTGAGACTGGCAAAAGGCTTCATAATCACACTGGCACAGCAACATGCGACGTGAACGAGCGGACCCTCTTTACCCAACCACATGCCAGATGCGACGGACAAACACTTGTGTTCGATTAGTCTTAATACAAACAACGGGCGAAGTCAACATACTAGGCCAAGCGACTTGATCGCGAGCGTCCAAGGTCCCATAAAATGTCTTATTACAAAGCCACCCAAAACTGTCTTGATTTCGGGTATTCCACTATGCCTTGCATAAATTGCATAGCTCCTCACTAGTATACATGCGCAAGCCGCAAAAAGTACCTGGTTCTAGATTAGACGAGCTCGAATAATGGGACAAAGAGATACTAACAGAGTAAATTGTGTAAAAGACATACTCAACCACGTACGCACCACCAGAAGAAGTAGCTCCAACAGCCTTCCCCCACGGTGTCCAGTCCAAGCAATTCGAAGGGTCTGGTCGAGAATAAGCGAATTAGTCTCCCTGTCAAAGTGCTAAAAGTGCGATTGTCACCAACCTTCTTCATGACCCCAGCAGCAAAAGCTTCGGTTCAGATAGAATCTACCACCTCCGGGACCATTCTTGCAGTACCCGGATTTTATGTCTCCCAACCAGTCGCTAACAATGTCGATGGACGCAGCGATTAACCCAACTGATATCCCAGTCGCGATTAGGACCAACCACACATTACCGGCATCGAGAAGCTTGCGGCAGTGCCCGAGCATCCCTTGTCCGCTAGCGGACATCAGTCGCCTCCTTTGACGTTCCTTGGTGTACTCAAAAATCCAATCTATGGCAGTGAAGTCATCGTACCCAACCCGTCGCCCTGGACCCTCTATGTACCAATCAAGAAGGCCGCCCTCTTTCTGCACGTTATAGTTTTCGTTTCCGTTATTTCTGGAATCCCCGCCTCTAGTCCGCGAAGCATCCTCTGAGAGTTGTCCGTTCCGAAACGGTAAACGATCGAAACTTGTCTGTCCGGTGGAGTCGCTTGAAAAGATATTTGATAAACTGAACCCGGACCGCTGCTTTTGTTTGCGCTTGAAGGAGATACTGGAAGAAGTGAAGTCAGAGTCAGGTCAATGAGTTCAGAAAAGAGCGATACTAACGGTTCGCGAAGTTCACCAGCCGAAGAATCGCTTGGCTGGTGTGCAAGCACGGACAGGCTGCTGCCGCGATGACGCGGGAAGTGATGATTGTTGTTCCATGACCCGGTGGAGGGCTGTTGGGCCTCAGATTCCGGTCCGGAATCCATCATCAGTATAGCATATCATAAGAAAGCTTCAAGCCGCACGAGGGAATCAACATGGCCGTGGTCCCTGAATCTGTTATCTTGCGGACCTGGTCTACTTCGATGAATTAATTGATCGGAGCCGCTGCAAGCCTCCGTAAAGGCGGTGAGTTTGATGTGTGGGGACCTGCCGCGATACGTCGGCAGAAAAAAGATAGCGGGAAAAAAGTGTACCGCGATGTGAACTTTCTTCTTTCTCACACTCAACCATAACAGGTTCGAGGCGGTTGGCTCAGCATGGATGCCAGTCCTGCCTACGAAGGGACTCTTACCGAGCCCCAGCTCCTTGAACAGCTTCCGAATGAGATTGCGGCTCTCATTCGCGCGGCTTCCTCCGGGACTCAATACCTGAATGCGCTTGCAGTCGGCGCATTGAAATCGGGGCATACGGAGAAATTTTTCTACACATACGAACCGATTTTCGTTGATCTGGCTGCGCGTTGGACTCTCCCAGAGTCTGGCGTCGATCAAATCGAGGTCATTTCGGCGTTTGCACGAATATTGCCGCTCGCACCACATCTACGATCCTTCGCAAGCCAATATGCCATGTCTCGGGCTGGCCCACTGTCGGCGTTGGCTGCGTCTAATGCCTTGACTAATACGCAGATACATGACTCCACGATCCGCTCATTATTATTAGCCATTTTCCGTATTTTTTCTTTCGACTTGGAGGTGTTTTCTCCCGCTGTTGCCCCGTCGCAATTGCAAGCCCTCTTCCGGCACGAGGACCGAGTGATCAGATACCTGGCGGTACGATGCTTCTGTATGTATATGCGCGCGGCCGACGCTTCTACGGAGAGGTTTATTTTGTCACATTGCGGAGATGATCTGGTAGAAGGGGAGTGGGAAGGCATCTCAATTGACTTCCGTTGCCTAGGACTCTGGGAAGAGCGTCGCTGGGTTGCTGTAGAAAGGCAACTTCTTTCGGCGAGGGCGGCACGGTCAGAGGCGGAGAGTCTATCACAGGTGGAGCAGTTACGGGATTATTTTACGGGACGAACTGCAGAAGTCTGTGGCGTGTTAATCCCACGACAGATCGAAACCACTCTCACACCGTCTTCGATCGTGAGCACCCCAACAGCAGTGGTCAATCTGCGAAAAATAGCCACTGCCCTGGTCACCTCCAAACCAATACTGCTTGTCGGACTGCCAAATTCCGGGAAAACAACCCTGATAAATGATGTTGCCGCCACCATGGGTCAATCTGAGTCTATGGTGACTCTACACTTGAACGAGCAGACAGATGCCAAGAGCCTCCTCGGGATGTATTCAACGTCTCCGGCCACAGGGAGTTTTACCTGGCAACCTGGTGTCTTAACAAAAGCCGCGAGAGAGGGACGGTGGATCCTCATTGAGGACCTGGACCGCGCCCCTTCAGATGTCATTGGTTTAATTCTCCCAATAATCGAGAAGGGTGAACTCACTATAGCCAGCAGAAGGGAGCGGATAAAGTGCGCGGAAGGATTCAAAATCATCGCAACAATGAAGTCCTCCTACAATATCGCTGGGGAGGAAGTGGCCCCTAGCACCACGATTCTTGGAAGCAGGTTGTGGAACAGAGTGCCAATAGCTTCGCTCATGATAGACGAAGTCCAAGAGGTGATTACGCAGAAGTTTCCTCTGCTCGAGTCTCGAGTGCCTACGATCATGAACGTTTACCAGAGGCTCTGTTCATCGTTCCATGGAAGCCTGGCAATCAAGAGCTCGCAAGGCCGTACTCCAGGCTTACGCGATCTCATAAAACTTTGTGGCAGAATGCACAAGAGACTTCAGCGACTCGGTGTGAAGACAGGCTTTGAACCCACTCCAGAGGGGACTGACGACAACATTTTTCTCGACATCGTGGATATATTTCTCAAATATCTTCCTGATACGAAAATATCGGATTCACTGGCTCTGGTTGTTGCGGAGGCACTGCAGATTTCACCGCAGCGTGCACGATTTTGTCTCCACGAACGGACACCCGCGCTATCAGATCAGGGTAGTAGTCTCACCCTGGGCAGGGAGATATGCCGCAAAGTCAAGGTGCCGACTGGATCGGTTTCGAAGATGGCCGCTGCATCTTCCCGCTTTGCCACCACCAGGGCCGCCCTGAAGCTGATGGAGCAAGTTGCAGCTTCGGTTGAGATGGCCGAGCCCATTCTCCTTGTCGGCGAAACAGGTATCGGTAAAACCACTGTAATCCAGCATCTCGCTACCTTGATGCGACAGAAGCTCACGGTAGTAAATCTATCGCAACAAAGCGAGAGTACCGATCTGCTGGGCGGGTTCAAACCGGTCAATATCCGTACAATGGCCATCCCGATGTTTGACGAGTTCAATTCCTTATTTGAACTAACGTTTTCCGCCAAGAAGAACCAGAAGTTCTTGTCTTCAGTCGCGAAGAGCGTGGCTAGTGGAAACTGGGTACGTTTAGTCAACCATTGGCATGAAGCTGTCCGACTGGCCGATGGGGTGTTTAAACCGAAGAATGGCCCTGCTCAGCCAAGTGAGGGGGAACAACCAACGAAGAAAAGGAAGCTAGATTCGCCAAAGTACCAGTACCTACGACAGAGATGGGAAAGGTTTGCAGCGCAGTTGAACGACTTCGAAGCACAAGTGTCTCAAGGCGATGCCAAATTTGCATTTGCTTTTGTACAAGGAAAGATTGTTCGTGCTTTACGGAACGGCGAGTGGGTGCTCCTCGATGAAATCAATCTAGCGTCGCCTGATACCCTGGAAAACATTTCAAGCCTTCTGCATCATGGTAGTGAGGGTTCTCCATCTGTCTTGCTGTCCGAAGCCGGTGATGTGGAACGGGTATTCGGACATCCAGACTTCCGAATATTCGGCGCGATGAATCCAGCGACAGATGCAGGGAAAAAGGACCTTCCGCCGGGACTTCGCTCAAGATTCACTGAACTCTATGTGCAGTCGCCGGATAATGACTTGGATGACTTATTGTCTCTGATCAAGAAGTATCTTGGCGATTTGGCACTGAGTGACTCCAGGGCCGTCCCTGATCTTGCCCAACTGTATATGGAAACGAAAAAGCTCAGCAACGAGAACAAGCTTACGGATGGAGCGGGACAGCGGCCACACTTCAGCATACGAACTCTTGTCCGTGCACTCATCTACGTTGCCGACCATGCACAAGTATACGGGTTACGCCGGGCTATCTTCGAGGGTTTCTCCATGAGTTTCTTGACTGTTCTAAGTCGGGAGTCAGAGAGATTATTGATGCCCTTGATTGAAAGGCACATATTTAGCAACGTGAAGAACATCAGAGCATTGCTCGGACAAACTCCCAGGCCGCCAAATGATGGAAATGAATACGTACAGTTCAAACATTATTGGATGCGCAAAGGGCATCTGCTGCCCGAGGAGCAACCTCATTATATTATTACGCCTTTCATCGAGAAGAACCTCAAGAATCTTGTGAGAGCAAGTTCAACGCGCCGGTTCCCAGTCTTACTTCAAGGCCCAACATCTGCCGGGAAGACTAGCATGATTGAGTATCTTGCCAAGGTCTCTGGGAACAAGTTTGTGCGTATCAATAACCATGAGCACACTGATCTGCAAGAATATCTTGGCTCCTATGTATCTGATGATGACGGAACGCTTCGTTACCAGGAAGGCGTCCTGGTAGAGGCCCTGAGGAACGGATACTGGATAGTTCTTGATGAACTCAACCTGGCGCCGTCAGATGTCTTAGAAGCACTAAATCGGCTTCTAGACGACAATCGGGAACTGTTCATTCCCGAGACTCAAGAGGTCGTTCATCCTCATCAGAATTTCATGCTCTTCGCGACCCAAAATCCTGCGGGACTTTATGGAGGCCGCAAGGTTCTCTCCCGCGCGTTCCGCAACCGATTCCTTGAACTGCACTTTGACGATATACCGGAGAGTGAGCTTGAGTATATTCTCAAGGAGAGGTCTCAAATTGCGCCATCGTTCTGTACCAGGATAGTGTCTGTCTATCGCAAGCTTTCCCTTCTACGCCAAGCCAACCGGCTTTTTGAGCAGAAAAACAGTTTCGCTACTTTGCGTGACCTTTTCCGCTGGGCACTTCGGAGAGCTGATGACCGTGAGCAGTTGGCTATAAACGGTTTCATGCTTCTTGCAGAGCGAGTGAGGAACCCACAGGAGAGGGCAGCGGTGAAAGGTGTGATTGAGGAGGTTATGAAAGTCACAATTGACGAGGAAGTTCTTTACAGTGCTGCAGCGATGGACAAGCGTGCACCGAACCTGAGACAACTAACCCCTGGAATTGTCTGGACAAGGGCGATGAGACGGCTTTTCATACTGGTCTCCACTGCTCTCGAGAACAACGAGCCTATACTGCTTGTCGGAGAGACGGGCTGTGGAAAGACTCAGCTGTGCCAAGCAATCTCGGATGCCTACCAGAGACAGTTGCACATTGTGAATGCACATGTAAACCTGGAAACTGGGGATCTTATCGGAGCTCAACGGCCAGTCAGGAACCGATCGGCCATTGAAGACGCTCTGCTCAGTGATCTGCGACAACTGCTGCATGAATTTGAACCCAAGTCCAAGTCGCTTGACGAACTAAAGCAAATTTTCGGTACACTTAGTGCTGAACAGCGGCAATCATGCAATCCCGAGCTGCTAAGAAGGGTCGAAAAGAGTCTTGCTCGCCTCAATGCTCTATTTGAATGGACTGATGGAAGTTTGATCACTGCCATGAAGACAGGACAATTCTTTCTTCTAGATGAGATTTCCCTTGCTGACGACTCGGTGCTGGAACGACTCAACAGTGTGCTGGAACCTCACAGGTCAATACTCCTGGCAGAAAAGGGCCCCATTGACTCCATGGTTGTTGCCGACAGCGGATTCCAGTTCCTCTCAACTATGAACCCCGGAGGTGACTACGGGAAGCGGGAACTTTCCGCTGCTCTTCGAAACAGAATGACAGAGATTTGGGCTCCGCAACTGTCTGAAGACGAGGATATTCTCCCGATCCTCTTAATGAAACTCCAGACTCAATCAGATCATATCCCCAAAGCAATGCTACAGTTTGCGAAGTGGTTTAGACGGACCTTCCAGGGTTCTTCCACGAATTCCCTTTCCATTCGTGATCTTCTAGCATGGGTCGATTTTGTTAACAAGTGCCAGGGCTCAGACCCTTTATTTGCTGTTGTCCAAGGTGCTGCAATGGTGTTCATTGACACTCTTGGTGCAAACCCAGCTGCAATGCTTGCAACTACTTTGCATAATCTTGAGGAAAATAGACAGCAATGTTTGAACGAACTCGAAAAGCTCTTCCAAGTCGATGCCTCAAGCATCTACCTGCAAAAGTCCGTCATTGGTGTGCAAGATCGCGCCTTGCGGGTCGGACCTTTCCAGCTCCCTATAATCGGTGACGCGCAGCCTGACCCTCAGTTCATCATGGACGCTCCTACGACTATCGCCAACTCGGTTCGCATTGCACGGGGTCTGCAATTAACGAAGCCTATTCTTCTGGAAGGTAGCCCTGGTGTTGGTAAAACTACACTGGTCACTGCTCTCGCCCGAGCCCTGGGTAAACCGCTTACACGCATCAATTTGTCTGAGCAAACGGACCTTACTGACTTATTTGGTTCCGACGTACCCGTGGAAGGCGGTGATGTGGGCCAGTTTGCGTGGCGCGATGCGCCGTTCCTGCAAGCAATGCAGCGTGGTGACTGGGTTCTACTCGATGAAATGAATCTGGCGTCCCAGTCTGTTCTTGAAGGTCTTAACGCTTGTTTAGACCACCGCCAGATGGTATATGTTGCCGAGCTCGACCAAACGTTCAAACGGCACCCAAACTTTGTCCTTTTTGCTGCCCAAAACCCGCATCATCAGGGAGGTGGAAGGAAGGGATTGCCTGCCTCTTTCGTCAATCGATTCACTGTGGTGTATGCTGACAGTTTCACCGACACTGACTTGAAACGTATATGTGCTAAACTTTTCCCTGGGAGCCCTGATCTGCAAACGGAGAGGCTTGTTGATTTTGTCTCTTCGCTAAATATTGCTATCGTCCAAGAAAGAAGATTGGGCGTCCTTGGGGGACCGTGGGAAGTCAATCTACGAGATATACAGAGGTGGCTTCAGTTGGCAGATCGTGGGAGCTTACAGATACACACAAAGAACTTCCTTGATGTCATCATCGCTCAACGGTTTAGATGCGAGGAGGATCGAGAACGGGTCTGCCGCATTTACGAGCGCGTTTTCAATGATTTCTCAACAGCAGCCAAAAGCTACTATCATAACATGACTGCCGACTGTGTGCAAGTTGGGCTTGCGATCATGCGAAGGGATCCGATCATGCAAGAGACACCTATCCCGCATCTCCAGATACTTCCTAGGGACTTGCCCGTTCTCGAGTCTCTTATGCTTTGCATTGAGCAGTCCTGGCCTAGCATCGTGGTGGGGACATCCGGCTGTGGCAAAACAACGTTGATAAGGAAGCTTGCGGCTTTGAACGGGGCTAGACTAGTTGAGTTAGCTTTGAGCGCTGATACTGACACAATGGACCTAGTAGGAGGCTTCGAACAAATTGACCACAACAGGGAAATCTCGTCTCTGGTACAAGATGTTCTCTTGTTCGTGCGGCGAAATATACTCTCCACATATCCCGCCGGGATATCCCATGAAGAGGCCTCTACTCTGCTTGAGCTTTATGAACGGTTACAGGAGCCTGAGTTGTCTTTGGAACTCATTGGCATGTTTCTTGATAAACTTTACCAGCTCTATTCGAATCCCCTAGTGGAACAGTTCCTTACTAGAGCGCGTGGTCTATACCGGGTATCGAGACAGTCAGAACATGTCAAGGTTGGCTTTGAGTGGACTGAGGGTGTTCTCACACAGGCTGTCCAGAAGGGAGACTGGGTTGTCCTTGACAATGCCAACCTGTGCAACCCTTCTGTTCTTGACAGGCTGAACTCTTTGACTGAACCAAACGGAGAACTCATCCTTAATGAACAGCGCACAGAGGATGGAAATGCAAGGGTTATCAAGCCTCATCCGAACTTTAGGCTCTTCTTGACCATGGACTCTCGACATGGAGAGCTCTCGCGTGCCATGCGGAATCGGTGTGTAGAGATATGCATTCTGCCCCAAGAAGAAGACACCTTGGATACCTCCTCGACACCCACCTATACAAGCCAATCTTTCCTATACCGTTTCCGCTCGCTTTGGTGTTTGGATCCTTCTGTTGTTTCTGGGGAAGCGGCTGAGGCTTCGCACGAGATCCGCCTCGACCACCTCTCCATCTCAGATCTAGCCTATCTTCAACGATCGCAGCACCTCGTCTCGCCGTACATTCCTGGTCTTCAGCCGCATCGATTCTCCAAGCTTCTGGATCGCTACGTGTCCGTCATACACGATAACCAGTTCTGTGAGCCCTTCAATAGCATAAAAAAGTCGGTCGACTTAGGTGGTGTCTCTTTCGCTATTCAAGGTCATCTGCAGCCTCTTCACCCTCTGGTCAATGAGCCTCTGGTCTTGGTATTGGAGCATGATGTGCCATTCAATACACTAGTCTTGCTGGCATATCTGCAAGAGGCCAAGCTTGACCTGCACCACCTTAAACATAGCTTGTTAGACGCAGACGAGACAGGGAGGGCTCTGAAACCAAGCCAGATGAGCCGCTTACAGCGGTCTCTTGCCTCGAAACGCATACCTGCCCTGATGAAGGACTCGACACAGCCAGTCGGTAGATTTCTCTCGGATTGTGGACAGGCAGTATATGACTTCATTCAAGAGTTGGATAAGGAGGCTATTCCTCAACACGATCCAGTTCCCTCTCTTCGGGCGATCATCACCTTCTGCAGAGACATTCTGGCAACCACCGCAGCTAACGAGGTGGAAGATGGAGAGTTCCTAATGTATCTCCAAATTGGTAAAGGACTATGCGCGTCACTATTCGATCTAGGCCCTTCATTTGCTTCGCTGGCCTCTGACTTGTCGCAAGCGCTTCATCGATTCCATGACAATTGGGCTCTCACCACAGGCCTTAGCATGCAGAAGCTTTGGGAGTCATGGAGACCGGTAACAGCTTCCACCCAAGCGCAATTGGTGTCCTTGCTAGATCTGGAGAGGGTAGCTTTCGACTTTATGCGAATCGCTACTAGGACCAATCTTAACCTGTCTCAGCTGAGTCAAGTGCGGGACTCCTTAGTTGAAGCTCATAAGTCCATCCTTTTGGAGGGCGCCGCTGAAGGGAACCTTATACAAGTATGTTTCGCGGCACTCGTTATATTATCCTCCCAGGTGAATTTCCAGTTTTGATTCGTATCAATGCTAACGGCTACCAGAGTCTCACACAAACAGTGATGGACCTTGCAAGCGCTGTGCAGGATTCGGAGCTGACTCAAGGCCCGTACTTCGCAAACGAATTTGAGGTGTTAGCCCAATACCACGATGTCGCTACTTTCGACAAGGATTCTCCCAGCCCTCAGGACGGCATTAAATCCATATTAGCCCTATTGGCTGGTCGCCCCGCTCGGCCCTTGAATGCCTCCAATCTGCAAAGCCGTGTCCCGGAAGTCCTGGATCGACTGTCCTTGTTTTCAGGTTATCAGCGATCCTCAGGCTCTGGAACTGCTGTCAGTGGCACACTGTCTTTGTCAATGCTCCATAAGCTAGCCTTCGTGGATAGTGTCAATCTCGGCCAGATTGATGCTCTGGAAGTCGAAAAACAAACGCTCTCGCAAGCCCTGGCTTTAACGAGTCGTGAAATCGCGTTGGATCAACTCAAGCTCTTGAGGCGAGTTCTTTCGGAACTTACCGTCGAGCTTGTTGATACACATAAAGAATTCTTTCATCCACAGTCTTTCGAGCAGCTCATTACCCTCCTCCGTCTGGCGGGGAAGTCAGTCTTGCCAGCCAGTTTGCTGTCGTTGAACATTCGTCTAGCACCGAACCTTCCCAATGACCATTACTTCAGATTTGTGGCGGATAAGGCACTGCCTAAACTTGTCACGGCCCTCCTGACGAGATCGAAGGGCGTGGATGCCACGCAAGACACTGCAAGCGCTTTGGTGCAGCTGGCAGTCATTGTCCTATGGCTTTTTGTTCCTGATAAGCCATTTGATCCTTCCTTAAGCTTGGTGGTTCAGAGGAAACGTCATCACCAGCGAGTTGTTGAGCTTACATCAAAGATTGACGCCATCACTATGTTCGAGCAGGTCTTTACCGGGCAGTCTACCAATGTGCGGAAGGAGATTTTGCAAGCTGAACTGCGCAATCTTGGTGCAGCTCCTCCCCCGTTGTCCGTTATTCGACCAGAGACCTCGGAACTCAACATTCTCCACGGCGAATTTGCAAGCATCATAAAATCCGTTCTTCAACGGAAGCCCGAGAAGTTGATCATGGCAACTGAAGAAAACCAGCGCATGAGGAACCTAGTGCGTGACAATATCCAACAGTTAAGTCGACGCTTAAGCACGAATTACAGATCGTACGATGATATTACAGTTCTTGTTGTTCGCTTCCTGCAGGTTCTAGACCTTGGTCTTTCGCTGGGCGCCACTCCTGACATTAAATCGGATGATATGGCTACCTTGCGCGCGGTCTGCCAAAGCACGCCGTTCCTTGGAGGTTCCAGTGGGCCGATCGCTTCGCTAGAGAACGAGGTCCGTGGGCATAACTCGAAGCATGCGATGGAATTATGGTTCCATGAAATGCTTTCTCTTAGGGTCAATGAAAGGTTGGAGCCCGGTAGCCTACATACCAGCACCGGCCGAGCAGCTCTTCTCCGCATAGTCGAGCAATTCCACACGCTGTGGAAGGCCAAGTTGAAGGAAGATCAGGAGGAACACGCTCGCAAGACTGAGATGTATCATTTCAAGGGGTCCTGGGAGGACAATGAGGAGGTCAACGAGAACGAGTTGAATCAACTCTTCCCAACGTACGAGGATGGAACCGACCAGGATATTACTATTCCTGATGCAATTGACCCCAAGGCTGTTTCTGTTCGCCTGGCAAACCTCCATGCACAGCTATTCGATACTGCGGACAGTGGGCGCGTGCTTTCGGATTACGTTAAGCAGTCTGCCATGTTGTTAGGCTCGATCTGGTCAGAGAGCAGTTCTTCCTTGCCCCGGTTTCCTCCAAAGGAGCAGATCTCCGCCATTTTATTGCTCCTTGAAGATCAATTGGACAAGAGAAGTACGACATCTACCAAGAGCTATAATTTCTATACGGACCGGAACTTGGTTGAGGCTAAGAGGCTATTGTCTCTGACGCGCGCGACGCAAGCTAGGTTTACTCAGATTCAGAAAGCTTGGCCTGACCACGCAGTCCCTGGCGATGTCATTTCATGCTGTAAGGAGATCTACCAGTTCAAGCATACGGAGCCTGTGGCGAAGTTTCTCACCAAGGTTGAGAAACTCCATTCTCTCGTTCACGAGTGGCAGCTTGTGGCCAGTCGAGAGTACTCAGCAGCAACACACTACGACGAAATCACGAACTTGATCATCTCCTGGCGACGATTGGAGCTATCAACTTGGGCGAAACTCCTGGATCTCGAAAAGGAGATGTCTGATCAGGACGTGAGCTCATGGTGGTTCATTGCCTTTGAAGCATTGATTCACGCCCCGATTCAAATTGCAGCGTCCGGCCAGGAGGACTTGGGTGATCATATCCGAGAAGTTGTTGGTACACTGGAGCAATTCACCCACTCTACTACGTTGGGCCAGTACAGCGAGCGACTCCGTCTCATCAGGAACTTCCAGTCCCTTCTGCTCCTATACGTTCAGGATTACCCCCAACTCAAGCCGCTTGTGTCTGCTCTTGAGAATTTCCTGACACACTACATGCAGTTTGAACCAGCGGTACAGAAGTCACTGAGTGATAGGCGATCCGCTGTCGAAAAGGAGATCAAAGAGCAAATCCAGCTTGCTAGCTGGAAGGACACCAATATTGTTGCTCTCAGAGAGAGCGCTCGCCGGTCACACGTAAAACTGTTCAAGCTGGTTCGCAAGTATCGTGAAATCCTAAGTCAGCCAGCCGAGCCCATCCTGAGCCAAGATATGCCTGATAAAGACGAAGAAGCAAGCCTGGTTATCCACCCCGCCAATGTCTCTTCCGTTGATATTCCAGGAGTTCTCGCTATATGTGAGAAAGGGGACAAGGTTTGGTCTACTCGGCCTCCCAGATTCACGAATCCGGAAGGGACAGTCAAAAATATGCTCCACATGTATAGTTCGATTCCGAACGAGTTCGATGTCGCGGACGACCTGAGCGGATTCGTTAAGTTCTTCCTTGAGAATATCCGAGAATACAGGTCTCAAACACCAAAGGTCCTCACTGAGGAGAACAAGACCGATGTTCAACATTTGAAGGGCCAGAAGCGTCGTTTCTATGCTGACACTCTACGGCAACTTCTAGAGATGGGTATCAAACGTAACGCCAGCACTAATTTGATAGAATCGCAGGCGTCGGTCGCTCAAGTACTTGCTAGCAGCCCTTCTCTCCCGGCTCATGCTGCAGTATCGCAATTAGTCGGAAACTGCGATATCTACTTCCACAGGTTCTTGGACCTACTTCCGCGTGCTCGTCAAGCGTCGCGTTCCTATTCTGAGGAACTCAGCAATGTGGAAGTGTCAAGGAGTCTGGGGTCAATGGAGCACCTCCTGTTCCTAATCAGGAAACAGAGGGCTGCTGTCGCTCCAGCACTATCAGACTTGGGATCACTCCAATCAACTCTCACTAAGGTCTCTAACTTATGGAGGTCTGGAGCAACCTCCATTGTACGGTCGAACGTCCAATTCCTGAACGCAAGGAAAGGAGTAACAACGGCAGTCGCGTGGCTGGCGTCGACCATTGGACTGGCCTCTACCATCGTCGAGCTGCACTCGAAATTCTCCGAGATTGCTTCATTGGATATCATCAAGGGACTGCAAACCTGGAAGGACACATTCGACCGACTGAAGGAATCTATCAGAGATCTTCCTGAACTTCCTAACGGGGTTACCTCCAAGTTACATCAACAAAATATCGATGATGCGGTCTCCTCCGTAAATCATTTCAAGACCAACGTCGCCAAATGGACGCAAGCGCGCCCGGACCTCGCTTTCGTTCTGGACCAAATACTTCCTTATGCCAGCATCAAAATGCAATCAGCCGGGCCCGAGGAAGATGCAGATGCGTTGGCCATTGAGAGCTTTGACTCTAGCCTCACCGCAGCTGCCGACAAGATCCTTGTTAGTCTTCAGAAACTGAAGGAAGTGCCTACCTCGCTTATATCGACTGGCTCTCTCGCGCGAAGCGATGAATTTTTCACGCGAGCCCTCAAATCTGCACATCTGGCCGATGTCACAAAAGCGCTCAACAATTTGCTGGATTCTCTTCGTCACATACAGGAGCAGTCAGATGCTGGTATTCCTTTCGCAGTTGCATTGCTGGCGAGTCTGTCGCCCATCATGAACAAGTACTACGATATTGCCCAAGATATCACGGGGCGGTTCTTGAAAGTGCACAGAGAGACTTGCAAGATGTCTTACATTTTGACCAAGTCATTTATCCAAGTTTCTTCTGAAGGCTTCTGCAGCCCGCACGAAGAGTCGACCGAGGAAGGCCAGGCCGGAAAATTGGAGAGCGGAACGGGTCTAGGTGAGGGCGAGGGTGCCGAAGATATCAGCAAGGACGTGGGAGAGGACGAAGATCTGTCGGAGCTTGCCCAACAGGAACAAAAAGAAGGCGCAGGAGATGACATGGATATGTCTAAAGATGCGGTCAATATGGATCAGGAAGAAATGCAAGGAGAGGCTGGCGAGCATGAAGAAGCAGAAGATGAGGAGAAGGACGAAAGTGGTGACGAGGAAGAGGGAGACATTGATGAAGAGGTGGGCAGTGTCAACGACCTGGACGCATCTGCCGTTGATGAGAAGATGTGGGATGGCGGTCATGACGAACAGCAGAAAGAAACAGAAAATGAAGAAGGCAAGGGTGTGTCGGAATCTGATCAACAAATGGCTGCCCCAGAACAGAAGGAGGGTGAAGAGGGGGAGGAGGGAGAGAAAGAAGGTGAGGGTGACGAGGAGGAGGAGGAGGAGGAGGAGGAGGAGGAGGAGGAGGCACCTGATGACGAAGGCGAGGCTATTGGACGTGAGGACATGGATGTTACCGACCCTCAGGCCAAAGAACAAGAGACTCTTGATCTTCCGGAGGAGTTGCAGCTTGATGGTGACGAAAAGGGCATGGACGAAGACCTTGGAAGCGACGATGGCCTCGACGACGATCTCCCGGATGCTCCCGCTCCCGAGGACGAGCAGGTGAATGAGATGCAGGATGATAACCAGGAAGAAAGTCATGCGGATCAAACCGCGGAAGAGCAAGAAGTAGAACCGACGGAGGAAGGGCCTGAGGAGGAGAAGACCAATGAAGGAGAAGGCGATGACGAGGCAAAGGAGCCTGGCGAAGAGCCCGAAGAAGCCCAGTCAGAAGACTTTCTTGCCCAAAGGGATGAGAATGAAGGCGCTGGGGAAGAAGTGGCTCCTAGCGAAGCCGTCAACGGCGGACTTGGTGCTGAGCAGGATCAAAATCAGGAGAAGGGCGCCTCTGGCAATGCACAACAGCAAGATGGCTCAACTGACCCGTCCGTCGAGCCAAACCAACAGACTGGTGCTGCCAAGGATGGGGAAGAGAATGAGAGGCATAGGGACGCAGGAGGAGACGACGATGTGAAGCCTGAAGATCCTCAGCTGCAGGCGTTCAAGAAACTAGGGGACGTCCTCGAGCAATGGCATCGAAAACAGAAAGAGATCTTGAATGCATCTAAGCAAGAGGAAGGGGAATCGGACGAGCCCTTGCCGCAAGACACGGAAATGGGCGATGCAGAGTTTGAGCATTTGGCAGACCAAGACGACGTCGCTGATACGCAAGCCCTTGGGCAAGCCAACGAAGAGCAGGCCCAAGCTCTAGACCAGAGCAAAGGTGTCGAGTCCGAAATCAAGCCTACTGATCAGGAAATGCTCCCTGACACCTCCGATGAGCCCCAAACCCTTCCTGGCAACGAACTGGATGATGAAATGCAACTGGATCAGCCAGGCGTACCTACTGATTCAGAAACCGTCGGGGCTTTCATCCCAGGAGACTCACGTACTCATGAAACCTCGAATGACGCACAAGCGCAACAGGCAGAGACTGAAGAGGTTGATGAAGTCGACGCCCACCTAGCAGCCATCCATCTCTCTTCCCGTCTTCCTCCGCTCACCCCGCGAGACGAAGCTCAACGCCTTTGGTCAAAGTATGAATCCGCCACGAATGACCTCTCCCTCTCCCTTACCGAGCAGCTCCGCTTAATCCTCGCCCCAACCCTCGCGACAAAGCTGCGTGGTGACTTCCGCACCGGCAAGCGCCTCAACATCAAGCGCATCATCCCCTACATCGCCTCCCAATACAAGCGTGACAAGATCTGGATGCGGCGCTCCGTTCCCTCCAAACGCAACTACCAAATCATGCTCGCCGTTGATGACAGCAAGTCCATGCTCGAGAGCGGAAGCGGCCAGCTCGCTTTTGAAACTCTCGCCCTAGTCGCCAAGAGTCTCAGCATGCTCGAAGCTGGAGATCTCTGTGTCCTCGGTTTCGGAGATGAGGAGCACGTCCGCGTCGCGCACGAGTTCGGCAAGCCTTTCTCCTCTGAAGCCGGTGTCCAGGTCTTCCAACACTTCAGCTACCAGCAAACAGGCACGAACGTGCGCAAGCTTATCTCCGACTCAATCGCCCTTTTCCGGGAAGCGCGCTTCAAACAATCCCCCGCAGGTGGCGGTGCCGATCTCTGGCAATTGGAGCTGATCATATCGGACGGTATCTGCGAAGACCACGAGACTATCCGCCGCCTCGTCCGACAGGCTCAGGAAGAGCGCATCATGATCGTGTTTATCATCGTGGATGCGCTTAAGGGCAATTCGATCTTGGATCTCACACAGGCGAGCTTTGAGCCGGACGCAGAGAGTGGGACTGGAGAGATGAAATTGAAGATGAAGAGATATCTAGAGGGATTTCCGTTCCCGTATTATCTTGTTGTACGTGATGTAAGAGAATTGCCGGCTGTTTTGGCTACGGCGCTGAAGCAGTGGTTTGCGGAAGTGGTTGATGTTTCTTCTTAGTTGCATGCTCATGGTTGCATTTTTGGCGTTTGGATATAGAAAAGGCTGTTTTTTTTTATCTGTATAGACCATGTAAATATTATTTGTCTAAAAAAAAAAAGAATCTGTGTTCTTGTTCTCAGAAGCAGTCTCAGTCCCCGGTATTAGTTAGGTTGCCCTGTTGTAGTGCCGCTTACCAGCAAATTCTCTCCTTGTAATGCTTCCATTGTTCCGCACTCAATCAGCATGGATGTGTTCAATGGTCGAGTGATTACACAAAACCACCGATTATGCAATTTGCTCCGTCTCGCTAGGCTCCTGGACGTGCATAGGCGACTGTGAGGATGATAATGTGAGCCAGGGAGGTGACTTGATTCAAAATGCACTTGATGAGATCTCGCCCAGAGATAGCTTGTGAGAGAACGGGGAGGTAGCAGGATTAGGTAGCTGGAGGCCGGTGCACTTTTGGTCATCTTCGAAAGAGGCGTAATGCAATGGTAGGCGATTGCCTGAAACACCCGCACTGACTTGGGCTCTTTTCCGGAAGATGAGAGCGCAGCTGAGGGCTGTCAGCGTGGCTTTCTCTTTTTCCCAGAGGACAATGGATAAGTTAGACTTGAATAGACTCACTGTGCAGGAGGGTGGTAGTAAGATAGGTGACAGACACCGAGGAGTTGGCGGGAAGGAGCCCACCTCAGGGGAAGTTAGGTTGTCATCCCTGGTTTGATCACAAATAAACATGAACGACTTCTGGCAGTCAATCAATTTGAATGCTAGGTTATTCTTGACGTATACAGTCCTTGGGCTTCAATGACAGTGCAACTTCCTAGAACACAGGTTTGGATATTGTCCATCAACGTCTGGTCAGCGCAAATGAAGCCAAAAGTTCGTCGGGTCACACGATGGACTCTCAAGACTCTGACGGCCATCGTCAGCTTCGTCTTGGTGTCGCTTGGAGGAAAAGGCTCTCATACGGCACATTGCAGCATTGTTTGGCCCTGAACGACCATTGAAAAGGGAGTTGATACATCCTGAGTTGATTTACAACAAATTACTATATAGCTAAAACTAAGCTTACCAACCATATCTCGCACCAGCCTCCTTTTTGTTCCGTTTCCCAGCCGCAAAACTCTCCTCCAGCGCTTCCTTCTGAGTACTTGCAGCATTCACCAGCTGTTGCAGAGTATGCTTGCCAGGAGCAATCGCGCGTACCGGGTTATGCTGAACCGCTGCAAGGTCCTTCTGGACCATCTCCTGGTTGGCCGCGTACTCGGCGTCGGTGTCGAAGTGCAAGATGCGAGATTTGCTCGGGTCAGCATTCCGCCCGAAGAGCTGGCGGCGCTGGGAGCGCGAGAGATTGAGATCGTCGGCGATATAACCTAACGTCTGCTCTGACGGTGCGGCTGGAGCTTTGGTTGTGGGTGCTTGCGTTGTCGTAGTAGAAGCGGACTCTGATTCAGGCATGGGACCGGCAGCTGGGACCTCTGCGTCATCGTTTGCGGTGTATACCAACGGCTCGTAGGTTGACGCTGAGATATGTGATGTTGTTGAGGGTTCTGGGGTTGCTGCCTCCTCGGATGATAATGAGAAGAGGCTAACCTTTGGCTTCGAGGCTGGTGGGTGGCCCGTGGGTTTCTGTGCTTGGGATTGTGATTGCAATTGCGATTGTGATTGAGTTACAGGCTGCCGTTCTGTCGCCGTTTCTCCTACTCTCACTTCCTTGGACTCTTTTACCGGTGATGGTATAATCGTGGCCGCCGCCGCCGCCTTCTTCTTCCTCTGACCCGGCCGCGCCACCGACAACGGTTTGAACATCATTGGGTTCCCTTTTAATACCACCTCTTCCGGCTTCTTCTCCGCAGACTTCACATCCTCGCCCGGCGCATTACTATCGCCCTCCTCCCTTCGTAAACTCCCCGCTTTCGGAATCGTCTCATCGTCTTCCTCCCCATTCTCGCCACTACCCAACTTCTCAAATACCATATCCCTCTTCATCTCCTCGTCCGCCTCCCGATCAAACCCCGGTGCAGCGCCCGTCTTCAAACTGAAGACCCTCCGCGCAGACCCACCGCCTAACGCTTTCCCTTTCTCCGCCGACGCAGACGCGGAGGCGTTCGGCCGTTTGGGAGGTGGTAGGAGGGAATTGAAGCCGGCGAATGCACCCCCGCCGCCACCTCCTCCTATCCGCAGCTTCTTCCTGACAGGTCCGTTATCTTCTTCGCCATCTGCAGACTCAGGTTTAAGGTCGAGAGCGACGCGGATTTTGCGCGGGTTGCTTCTGTCGACGATTGAACGGGGTTGCGGCTTGGGGTTGCCCGATGGCGTTGGGGTGGACTTGGGGGGCGCGGTCGGAGCTGTGGTAATTTTTTCATTCTCTGAGTCAGAGGCTTCGGAGTCTGAGTAGTCAACGAGGGCCATTGTTGTGATGTAGTGGGATTTCTGATGTGGTGATGTTGGTTGACGGTGAGGATTATTGACAGGTGCCTTAGGCGCGGAATTAACCTGAAGCGCGTTTGAGCGGGCGGCGGAATATGGAGGTGTCCGGTGCACCAAAAGTTTTGGCGCGTATCCATTCCTCATCACATGATCCGCAGCCAATAGCATACCACGCTTATGACCAGAACAGTCTGTTATTGGTTGATGGTTACATGATGCCGTCCCACATCGCGCGAAAACTTTTGGTGCACACCTCCGTACCTAATATTCCAAGAAGTCACATGCTTTTCTGCTAGCGGATCTCCGAGCTGAGAATTTTATCTTATCTGATCTCTTGTGCCAAGACACTAAGTCTACTATAGTCTTGTACCCGATTCTGACATCTGCTAGATCTCGGGAGGCTCTGAGCGCGGAACAACCTCACCACCTGGCAGGTGCCCGCGCCTGCCTAATTGGGAAGGGTGCTTCACTCCTCCCCAGAGAGGAAGGTAGACTCTACTAGTACGGTAGGTAGGCAGCAGCACTGCGAGGCTCGAGCGTTTTGCCACCTCGCCCCCCAGGATCTACCTCCTCGTCCATCGCCAGTCCATCTTCCCTCGTTCCTTCTCTCTTACCATCCACTCCAAAACCTACAAAACCAAAAAAAGCTACTATACCAAAGATCCATATTACTTTTTTAGTTTCAGAACCCACTGCTTCAAAAAAAAACTACTGCTCATCAAAAAAAGACCACTTTTCTGCTCGAAAAACTGCCACATCTTCTTCTACTGCTCTCGAGTCGAATCTACGACTCTCGAAAGAAAACCACTTCTCTACAAATCCGTGTCACAATCATCATCTACTCTGCCACTATACCACTCTACTACGAAAAACGAACCCACTTCTACGAATTCTCAAAGCTCACGGTATTCAAAATGAGTACACTGAGCAAAGCCAGTACTGTGCGTTCTTCAGGAAGCAGCTCTTTCACTGAGAGAGTTATGAAGAACCCGTTGTTCATGGCCCCGCCACCTCAAACCGACATCAGTCCCCAAAGCCCACGTGCTGAGGCAACGGGACCAGTCCACAGTTGGGCTCCTTCAGTCCACGGTTGGTATGCTGGCGAAGCTGTTAGCCACAACATTCGCGGCCACGACGCCGTTGACTGCGATGCCCAGGAGGAACTTGGCTCTAATGCCAGCCTCGAAACCAACATGGGTGCCCAACATCCACCTGCTGATGCAATGGAATCAGTCTACAGCTGGGATGGCAATGAAGACATTAGCCACAACACCGACGGCCACGGAGCCATTTTCCACGGCCACGAGATCGGTGACTTCAATGCCCGAGAGGTGGTTGGCTATGATCCCGACCTTTACAATCCCAACGACCCCGAAGACTGTTTCCTCCCACGCAAACGCGCGAACCAGCTATTCCGTGCCCAGACTTTCTCTTCACGCAATAGCACCATCGTCGACGGGGACCCCAAATTCGATGACCCGGTCAAATGGTTCCGGGAATCTCTCTTCCTTGACCTAGACGACGCCACCGGCAAAGAGTTATGGGACGACATTTTTGATCAGCCCATACCCAAGGTTCCGAGAAAGTACCTACGCCCAAGGACACCAGTCCGCAAGCTGAAGGATTGGACGAAATTAAACAAGTTATCCGAAGAACAGTGGAATGAATGGCTCGAATACGACGTTTGCAAGCGCACCCCTTGGGGGAGAGCCATCCTCAAGGAGAAGGCGCCCCTGCGAAAGATCGAACAAAGGAAGAAAGACAAGCGGGAAGAGAAGGCGTTCCACAAATGGTACGACAAGATCTCTGACGCCATAGAGCGTGCCCGGAGAAGCGCCGAGGAGAGAAAGGAAGGGGAGAGGCTCTGGATGGGCTATCTCCACTCCTGGCCCGTTCTTGACGAGATGGTCCGGCGGGTGAAAGATGCACCCCGCGGCTACAAGTACAATGGGGCCCCACTCAAAGACCTGCTCTGCTATCCGGTTCCATCCGGGAAGAGAAAACACCTCGACTACATCAATGTCGAGAAGTTCATGTCATTGTCGCCCCCCAGATACATCAGCAAGGAGGACGAAGAAGGTCGGGCGGCGTTCAGATGGGTTCTCTCGGTTGAGAAATTCCGGTGGGATCCGGCGAGGATTTTCACTGAATACGGTCTTTTGGGTTGGGACGAGCGTACGATGCATCATGTTAAGTTGACTTGGCAGATCATAGTTTCCATGTTGGAGGATGCCGAGCGCGACTTGCAGCAATGATTTCCCGCAAGACTTTCGTTCATTTCCTGTTGGTGTTGGCTGTTGTGACGTTGTCAGCTTACTTTCTCATTTGGCTTTCGCCTCTGCCTCTTGTTCATCTCTTTAAGAATGGCCTCTTTCTTTTGTTTCTCTTTGAAAACTCAGTCTTTCTTTGTCTGTGATTCTGCTTCGCGGTCATTTGACGTCCAGCCATCTCTGACTGTCGACTTCTTGCGTGTTTCTCAGTGTCGGGTCATAAATTGACTGTCGACTTTCTTTTGTGTTCTTTCTGTCGATGTCCGGTCATAAATTGACTGCTGACTTCCTTGCGTGTTTGTTTGCTCTCTGGTTTATGTTTGTTCTGTTCTTCATCATTCTTATGACCTGGGAACAAAGAGTTCCTCCAGAGTCCAGATTAGATACATCGTCTTGTTATTCTTATTAGCTAGATACCCCTAGATACCCCTTTAGTTTAGATACTTTTTAGTTAGTTTATTCTTACATTAGATAGATTAGATAGATTACATAGTAATCTTTATTACTATCCATTCTCAACAGACTTTCCTGCGTTTATAACAGTAGAAGTCCAGAGGAGTACGAAGAGCTTGATATGGTTCATAAAATGTAGAAACCGAAGAAGATAGACAGATAGGCATACATCACGGCTATGCTAAAGGCTAAGTATAGATCAAGAAGTGCGAAAACGTAATAGAGAACTGAGAACTGAGCGAAGGACATTTTTTTTTGCTTCTTTTTCTTTTATTTTTCTGGTTTGTATAATGGTTTTTATCTCCCCTCCCCACTACTTACCTCATACCCTTTAAAACCGCGAATAACGAGTCCGGGACCGGTACGCAGTCCACCCAATATATCCACCCGCAACAGCCGCAAAGAAAAAGAAGACCTTGAAGAAGAACCACGACCAGCTTCCTTCCTGCTTGCGCGGCTTGGGACGGGGCCGCTCAGCCTGGCGCGGGGGGCTGCTCTTCCCTGAGCCGGCGACGCTGTACAGATTCTGGGCCTTGACGGAGATGATGTCGTGGTTGTCGCTGAGTTCGCCGGTCTCGGCGGAAAAGCCGAGATAGGCGACGGAGGGGATAGCGATATTGGTTTCTGGGGCTGTGAGGGTGAAGCAGTTTGTCCAGGTGCCTTCGGACTTGTAGTGGAGGTCCAGGGTGAGTGATTTGTCTTGGAAGTAAGTTAGGCGGGCTTTGGTGGGGACGGAGGTGGTGCGGAGGCCGCGGGCCTGGAGGGTATCGGTCAGTATGGTTCATACTCGGTGATTTATCGGAGAAAGTGGGTGCAAGAGGGAAGCGTACGGAGCAACCGGCCAATTCGTTGGCCTTGCCGTCGTGGGCTTGGTCGTAACTGGTCTTGCCATCGCCCATCATGGCCATAACGTAGGGGAAGGATGTACCGGGGCGGTTATTCTTGTATGTGTCGAAGAAGATGCCCAGGCCCTCGAAGTTGTCGGTTGACCCGAAGACGGGGCCCTGTGTTGCGCGTTGCTTCGTGAGCCACATCGCGAAGCCATCGCCGTGCAGGTTACCCTCTCCTTGAATCTGAAATTCGAACTCGATCTAAAGTTCCGCACTTAGCCTCGGCCAATGTACGTCCGTAAAGTAGTGTAAACGAGCTACTGACCTCCCAGTTAGTCGCGGTCAGTGGTACGCGAGAGAAGATCCATCCTTGCTGCGACGGCCTGTCGGACGTGAGACGGATGTATCTGTTTCACAACTTAGCTCAGGTTCCTCGACAATGAGAACAGCAAAGCGGGGCGAGAGGGGTATATATACTTGTCGGCGCGAATTACCGTATCACCACCAAAATCGAACCAGCGGCTTTGGAAGTCTGAGTCCAGGTAAGGCTATGATATTGTCAGCATGGAGGGACCGAGCGCGTGTGTATACATCAGGAGCGCGGTGGCTCGCGGGGTGACGCACGGCAGAGAGACTATGGGTTCGAAGCTATTTAAACATTGCTTATTAGTTATAGAAGCACCAGCAGCAGCACCGGAGAGCAAATACACACAGGAATGCTCTTAACATTCTCGTCACCCTCATAGGCATTGACTGCAGGCACAGCCGTCAGGCCAGCAAGGCACAGGAGAGTTGAAAGCCGCGGGAGCAGCATTGTTTTTGTTCTTGGGAAGAAGCGAAGACGCTAAACGATCGTCGGTGTAATAGATGGGAGAGGGAAAGCGTGAATATAGTCTGTATAGCGCAGCGAGTCAAGAGGGTCTCGTCAAGTTGCGAAATATGTATGCTCAATGTCGCCGGGACACTGTAGCCTATAGCGGCAGGGCAGCGTAATTGTATGTATACCAACCACTATACCTCCACCAAGGGGGATCAGAAGCGGAGAACGACCCGAGGCAGGTACCAATTGGGAAACAGTGACAAAAGTGGGATGAAAGGTTCAAAGGAGGGAATAATGAGTTCGGGGAAACGAAGCGAAAATAGCGCAAAGAAACTACTTGCCAGGGCAAGGGCAGGGACAGGAAGAATTGGAATGGGAGAGAACTGGACAGATCAGTGTTTCTAAGACATCCAAGCTTCAAGTTCACGCATCATCCACAAATGACAGCCTTATGGATTAGGTGTCCACTTCCTTTGCTGTGCTGTGGCGCAGCCTTCGAGGCGGAGCGCCGGAGACCGATTTCTTTTGCTTCAGCCACAACTGGGCGCGGAGTTATTCTGAAAGATCCCTGCATCTTCAACGAAAGAGCTTTAATTCTCCCTTCATTGCACCGCTAACT
>MU628630.1:0-46122 GCA_025688805.1 Aspergillus egyptiacus
GCGGATTCATGAGAGTACCTGTGATTCGGTCTGGTTCCCCCCGCCCTCTGCCCTGGGCACTCTCTCTTCGATCGACTCCGCATTGCTCGGTCTGCGCATTCGGATGCGGCAAAGGAATGGGGCCACCGGCGCAACCGTCAGCGAACTCTCAGCTGGGGGAGTGGATGGCCTAGATGGGGCCTGGATTTCTATTTGCACTCCGCTGATCCCTACGGGGCCTTCTGTCTCTTCGACTGTGTCATTCCCATGATCGACCGATGGTGCTCTGCTGGGAACGCCATGGTCGGATGAATTGGTTTTTTCTGCTTGGGCAGCGGCATTTGAATCGACTTCAGGTTCACTGCGAGCATCTGGGGAACGACAAATCTGGGATTCGGATGAGGAAAGAATGCGGAGAGGATGGTCGCCATCCCGGGGAGATTCGTCCATGGCCGAAGGTAAGAGGGACAAGGTGCAGTTGGAGGGGGAACCAGCGGGAGAGTGCTTTGGGGGCGAGA
Source organism: Aspergillus egyptiacus (assembly GCA_025688805.1). NCBI lineage: Eukaryota > Fungi > Ascomycota > Eurotiomycetes > Eurotiales > Aspergillaceae > Aspergillus > Aspergillus egyptiacus. The sequence continues at coordinate 498 of MU628630.1, forward strand.
TAATTAATTAGTTCACCTCGACAGCTGACTGGATCTTCAAGGATCCCAGAAATGGCATTAGTGCAGTCTTACCTACTTCCAACCTTGGGATCTTTTGCGGTATTGCACTAGTACAAGCAGGAAGTACCTCATCAGTCTGCGAGAAGTTCTATCACAACATACACTAGATCAATCAGTCTCGAGGCCATAATATGGTTATTAGAGTGAACGTTTATTGCTTTCGTTCAGTACTGGTACTAGTCGCCCAACTTACATACACCTGAGCAATTCGATACCCACATGCATACTCTTCAGCCATCACTCTCTGTCGTAACGTATTATTTCAATCTGACATGAAAAAAGAGCCAGTCTGCGGATCGGCTCCAAATCCGTCCTGAACCCTCAGCAGAGATCTCAATAGAGCCAATCAAAATCCAGGAGGCTCAAAACCCCCGCCGCCCGTCAAACCTTCGCCTTTTGAGTCTCGATTGGCTCCTGGAGACCCGCAGCGGCCCGAAACCACGCAAACATCGGGGTCCGTGCCAAAGCCCCGCCCTCCTGCAATACTACCAGTACTTAGCAGAGTAGTACCAATACTAGTAGGCGTGTTATTAAGTCAATAGAGACGTGCTATAGGCCGGAGAAACGCTTAGTTAGCTTTCACGGTTTTAAAAAGTAGTCAGAATCATGGTAAAAAGATCAGGAAATCAGCAAGTTAAGGACTCTAAACAAGAAGTCACCTCTACTACTACTCATAGCACTGACCCTAGGTATTCTGCTTGGTATTCCCGGATATATTTACAAGTACCAGTTACTGACTTGCAAGAAGCATAGGTAAACAGCAGGTTCATCAAGCTGCAAACATGTATTCTACATACTGCAGCTTTATGTCCTGCTTTGTCTGACTCCTCCAATCCACCAGAATACATGTCCTAATCGGCTTGGAGAGTAGACAAGCACCTGGTTACCTTATCCTTTAGCTTAACAAATACCACACCTGAGTTCCCTCTCTCTCTCTCTCTATCTCTAATCCAGACAGTGGCTGCTATCGTGGTTTGTTTTCTTTTTCCGAAAAAAATGCGCCCGCGTGGCTGTTATTCAAAGACCTTATGAAACTGCCAGACTGGACTTTTCCTTATATTCATTAGGCCCTATATTATTATCATGAAAATAGAGCAAAATCTGTAAAATATATAAAATTTATGGGATAGTACTACTAGCCGGACCAAGAGCCTGTCTGATCTCAAATGCCCAGTGTCCGTTAATCAGATGTATTGATGGTATACAAGGCCTTAGGCAAGAACTGATCACGCCTCTGGAGATCTTCAAGCCCTACGCGGAAAGGCCTAATATCTTGGATTTACCAACGAAACTTGCGTAGCCACGACAATCACCACTGGGGCGGCTATATCTACCTGGTTTCAGTGTTAAGTAATTAAAGAGCATATGAATGACACCAACACAGAAGCCTACCTACGCAATGATATGAAGACCATCTGCATAATTTCAATGAAACTAGCCTTACGTAACTAGCAGCGTACAAAAGTTATGAACAAGTATAAGGTATCCGTGTAGATATAACACTCGAGAGCCCCCGGGCCCACCCCTCTTACCTATCTACCTACTAGGTACGTGCCTAGGGTTACCAGAAGGTTTAGTTATGCTTGAATATCTCAGCACAAATCCAACCCCCAACCCAAGGACCAAGCATAACTCAAACATAAGGACTAAATGTCAGGTAAGTTGGCATCACATCTCCCCCATTCCAAGGTGCACAGACCACAGATAGGGCCAATCAGCTACATATAACGAGTCAGACCACACGCGATACCAAGGCAACGCTGGGTAGCAGATCGCTAACCCTAAGTGAGACCGGTACAACGGCCGCGGGACAGGCGGCTGGACCGTGGTTCAATGCTTCCGTTCGTGCATACGTAGGTTAATTCTGCAGACAGCGAGCCCATCGTGGCGCTGTGACTTGTGGGTTTCCAACCCAAGGTTCCAAGTTGTTCCTCCTCCGCTGTAAAGTGGGACGGGTAGGGTAGGTAAGGTAGGTAGATCGGATGCGGTTCCGGCCGATGCTGGGCCCCTCTGTGCAGGATTTTGGGTACGTAACTTGGTCACAAAGAGCTGTGGGCTCCGGGGTTGAGGCCGGGGTTCCGGAGCAGGAGGGGGCGTTGCGGAGAAGATATATAGTAGGTAAGTTGGTCACGAGAACGGGTGTGTTTCTGAGTCTATGAACTGACGGGGTATTTCTACTCTGGTTATCTGCTGGGAGAAGGATTCATCCTGGGCAGGCAACTACCTACACAGATACCTACTTGATACACTCTGCACTGGTGGTTTGCATTCGACATGGGGGGCGTGAAAGCGATGTCGTCATGGCTGCAGGAGAGGATACAGGGAGGATATCTTCTCCCTGCGGCTCTTGGATTGGTAGGTCTTTAGCCTTGGAGTGGCGTTCATCATGTTATGCCAAAGGCTAACGATTCTCACTATATCTACAGACCGTTCTGTACGTTGTAGTCCAGTGCATCTACCACCTCTACATCAGCCCTCTACGCAAGTTCCCCGGCCCCAAGATAGCCGCCGTCTCGAGACTCCCTCAAAGCTTCCACGCCTTGCGAGGCGACATGGTAACCTGGATCCAAGGCCTCCATGACACGTACGGCGATGTAGTCCGCATCGGCCCCGACGAGCTGAGCTACACATCCAGCGAGGCCTGGAAAACCATCTACGGACACGCCGTGGGAGGAATGAAGACGATGGAGAAAGACCAGCGATTCCTCGGCCCACCGTTCTTCTCCGCCCCTGATATCATCCGAGCCCCGGGTGCAGACCACTCGCGCTTCCGACGCAATTTCTCGCATGCGTTCTCCGAGCGCGCGCTGAGGGAGCAAGAGCCGCTGATCCGCCATTATGTCGATATGCTGGTTGCCAAGCTGGGCCAGGATGCCCGGGAAAAGCCCGACGGAGCCGTCGAACTGGTGCACTTGTATAACTATACCACATTCGACATCATGGGCGACTTGACCTTTGGCGAGCCGCTGGATCTGCTCAAGGAGACGGGGAAGAATACAGCCTGGGTGGCGACGGTTTTCACGGGCATCAAGGCTAGCGCCCTTCGACGGGTGACGCGGTACTACCCTGTCCTGGGATCGATCTTCAACGCTTTTATCCCGGCGTCGATGACAGCAGGGCAGAAGGCGCATATCGCGAACTGTGTGCAAAGGGTCGATACCCGGGTCGAGAAGCAGACGGACCGACCGGATATCTGGGGGTTGATCATGAATCAAAAGGAGGAACTGCGCTTAAGTCGGGAGGAAATGTACGCCAACTCTTCTATCTCTATGGTTGCAGGCACCGAGACCACGGCGACGGCCTTGAGTGGCTTGACGTACCAGCTTCTGCTGCATCCGGAGAAAATGGAGAGGATCACGAGGGAAGTCCGGGAGACGTTCGAGAAGGACTCGGATATCAATATCACCACATTAGGCCAGATGAAGTATCTCAACGCGTGTATAGAGGAGGGCTTGCGGTTCTACCCGCCTGTGCCTATCGGTTTACCGCGGGTGGTTCCCCCTGGTGGGCAGATGGTTTGTGGAGAGTATGTTCCTGAAAAGGTCTGTCACTACCTTCCATTTTGTCAACCCTCGATTGATTTCTGCACCCAACAGCTAATATTTCATAGACCATCGTATCCGTCAACCAATGGTCCGCGTATCGCAGTCCTAGAAACTTCAACCGACCGAACGAGTTCCTCCCCGAGCGCTGGATGAACGACCCCGAGTTCGCGTCGGACGACAAGGCCGCTTTGCAACCGTTTTCATTTGGCCCTCGTAACTGTCTTGGGAGAAAGTATGCAATTCCCTAGGTTGTATCTGTTCGCTGATGGTCAGCACTGACATGTGTCACAGCCTTGCGTACTTCGAAATGCGCATCATCCTGGCCAAGGTGCTGTACAACTTCGACCTGACCCTCCGGCCCGAGTCGGTGGGATGGGACAAGCAGAAGACGTTTCTGCTGTGGGAGAAGAAGAAATTGATGGTTCAGCTGAAGCGTCGGGATTGAGAGCAGACGATACCTTAACTGAAGGACTTTTTCCTCTGCGAAAAAGGTGGAGTTCGATTCCCAGATTGTACCTCCGGTAGTTTGATGATACAACCTAACGACCTTGACAAAATGACTTACCTTACCATTGGCAATGTGATAAACAATATGAATCTGAATCAATCCAGTTGAACTTTTCCCGGTCCACGCCCAATACCTTACCATTCTATCTGAATAACTGTAATCCAATCCCAACACCTTGCTGAGCCAATATATACAACCCACCCACCCTAATTATATACCCACCAACCCCGCTAAAGCCCCTCATCCCTCATGATCCACCTCATCCGCCTCATCCTCAGCTCCCTCATATACCGCCGCTGCTCACTCCCGAACTCTTGTGTTCTCCTGCTGCGATCATTGCGGAACCCGCCCGTCGCAAGGCTGTGGATCGAGTAGCCGAGCAGCACGCTCACCACGCAGCCGACGATCACGAGGACGATAATTGCTTCTTTTGTGAGGGCCATTTCTCTCTCCCTCTTTCTCTCTCTGTGTGTGTGTCTTTGTCTTTATGGGTTTGCTTTATTCCTTTGGTGGGTTCTTTGGGAGATCTGGTTTCGGGGCGGGTGAGCGAGTGGTTGAGTAAGATGGGCCTTGGACTTGGACTTGGGGGGGAAGAGAGAGAGAGAGAGAGAGGACGGCGGGTAGGTAATTAAGTACCGGGTAAGGTAGGGAAAGTACTTAGTAGGTGGTATAGACTGGGACACCTGTTGATACACACACAGCCAGGGGAGGCGGACGGGAGGACGCAGGTATTGATATCTCAAGTAGTGATGAACGCTGGAAGGGTTTAGAAAAGGCATGTTCCTTCTAGCTTACCTTATATATACGCTCCTCGTATACTTAACTAAGTCTAAATAAAGATATACCTAAAGATATCACAATAAAAGGACCCCTCCGCAGGGTTTTGATCCCTCCACAACAACAGCTCGTTTCAAATCACCAAATGCCTAAGCGAGGAGGATGGTGTTCAGGGGGTGAACCCTGAGGTTGCCCCGTCTGACGGGCCCGGGCTCCTCGGGGAACCTAACCTTAAAGTCGTTTACCTTAGGACACCGAGACAGAGCCTACCTACCTGCCTAATTTCTAGACCTGCCTACGGGATTACTTCGGTAGGGTGCTCGTTGGGGGCCAAAACTGTGTTTCGCCAAGTTTACCTACCTACCCGACTTATAGGCTGGTACCTACAGGAGGCCAGGTCCCCGGGCCCTAGGGTCTTTGAGCCATGATGGCGAGATGGGGTTCTACTGCATTAGGAAACGTATTGTTTTTTATATAGTAGTGTTTCCCAGTGTTCTGGGTGTTGGGTCGGGTTCAAGGTGCATCGACTCAAGTCGGAACACACACTGGAGCTGAGCCCTGCCATGACATGCCCTGAGGTAGGTGGATTTAATGCACGTCCCAATGTGGGATCGCAGAGATTATCCCGAGCAATGTCATTTGCAAGCAGACAAATCGGAATGCACCGTGGACCAGACAACTGAGTGGCTCAGCCCGTCGGCGTCCACTGGTTCGTATCGAGGGAATTTGTAATTTGGGCCCTTCGTGAGAGTTGTGGAGTCTGGGCTGGCGCTAAGCTCCGCCGGCGGCCCAATGCCGATGAGGCCCTGAGTCGGGAGAGTTGGATGGCAGCTGTCACCAGTATTAGGCTATTAGCGTCTGCGAAAGTAATTTAATTTGAATAAGCCGTACCTAGGTAAGAAGGTGAACGAGGACAAACAACTAGCCACCGTTTGTAAGGGGTCAATACTTAACCAAAGGCCTCAAATTCCTACAACGACAAATAAAGATCTCCTGCCCGAGCGAAAGTCCCCTGAAGTCTACCTAGGATCGACGCACGTATGGATCTCTAACTAACAACATCTAAGCGATGCTTGGCGGTGCACAGGGCTCGATCGCCATTCGCTGTCAACTCGCCGCAGGATGACCATCAGTCCATAACACATAGACGGATCCGCTGTTAGTGCCTGGAACGGATGGTTGGCTCGTACCGGCTGGCCTGGAGCGACTCGGTTCTCTGATAACTACGTTCCTTCACAGAATTCTTGTTCCGATGAATCGCGGACGAAACAATGACAGGGTCATAAATCGTGCTCTATTCCAACAATTGTTTCTCTATATCTAGCGCTGAGGGAAATGCGAAATTGACCCAGACACGTGATATGGCAGCAATTGAACATCTTGACTCGACGCTTAGTCGAAGTAACCAGGGAACAACCAGTTCATCCGCTCGCGAGCCTCGGGGGACCAGTTCACTTGCGCAGTGCTGATCCCAAATTTCACCGACCCCGCATAGTGCTTCGCCTGCACGAGGTCCGAGTTGTGCTCCGCCGCCAATTCATCAAGGACGGCAGTGACAAAGTTCTTCGCGTTCACGGCGTTGGCCTTCATGTTGCCCATCACCATCTCGACGGTGACGTCTTCGGTTGACTCGTGCCAGCAGTCATAGTCAGTGGACATGCAGATCATCTGGTACGCGATTTCGGCCTCGCGGGCAAGCTTGGCTTCAGGCAGGCAGGACATGTTGATCACAGAGCCGCCCCATGAGCGGTAGAGCTTGCTCTCGGCGCGGGTGGAGAATTGAGGGCCCTCTGAAAAAGTCAGTGGCTGAGTATCAAGCGTCGACGGTGGGGATGCATACCCATGCAGACAAGGGTGCCACGGTCGTGCAACTTCACGCCATCTCCTTCCAAGCTGTGTCCGCAGGCTCGGACCACCTTGGCGACACCCTCGTCGAAAGGATCGCCAAAGGGAACGTGAGCAACCACGCCTCCCTCGAAGAAAGTGAACGGACGGATCCCCTTGGTGCGGTCAATCACCTGGTCGGGAACAACGAAGTCGCGAGGCTTGATCTCCTCTTGCAAGCTGCCGACGGCGGAGAAGGCAATGATGGTGCGGACACCAATCGAGCGCAGGGCGGCAATGTTGGCCCGGGCCGGGACCTCGTGGGGTGCGATCTGGTGGTGCATACCGTGTCGGCTGAGGAAGGCCACGGCGACGGTCTGCTGATTGTGGGAGCACTTGTGGTGGAGGATGGTGATGGGCGAGGAGGGGTTGCCCCATGGCGTGGTAATGTTGAGGGACGCGACCTGCGTGAAGCCGGGAAGCTCACGCAGTCCTGTCCCGCCGATGACGGCGATGCGGACGGGCTCTATCCAATCTCAGACGTCAGCTCATGCTGGTGAGGGGTTCAGTCAGGACTAACCGTCGTAAGTGTTAGGTAGAACAGCCATTCTGCGAGCGAGTTGTTTGGGCGATTCGATTCTTCTGAGAGGTCTAGCGATGGAGGATAAAGAGCGAAGAGACGAGCCGGTCAGCATCCACCAGGGAGTGTTGTAATTGTTTGACAAACGGGAGTCCTGGCAGGGCCGGTGGGCAGCAATTTTGGTGTCCGCTGAAAATCTTCAGGGGGCGCTGCGGGGTCGAAGGCGATGCCCCTCGCCATTGGCCAGGCAGCCTTATCAGCTTATCACTGGCCCACGTGCTTCCTCAGGCACCACTCCAACTTCAGGCACCACTGCAATTTCACAATTCAATCCATTCTCAGAAAGCAGCACCCATCGAACAGACAATAATATCATGACTATGCATTAACATCCTGACGCTATGTACATTACTCCGCTGGTCGCCACTCATAATGATGAGCGCCCTTGCTTACAGGTCCCGGATCTTCCCCTGGAACGCCAGGCTTGTTGTATCCATGGGCGCCGAAAAAGTCCATCTGCGCCTCCATGAACTGGGTCGGCAGCTGGGTCCCGCCTTCATACTTCAGGTACTCCAGTGTTGCAGACATGGCCGGAAGATAATGGTCCGAGTCGATCCCAGCGATGACAATCTCTTTCAGGGAGAGGTATGTCCGATGCAGCTCCTCGGCCACCTTGTCGATATATTTGATATCCTTGAGTTGCTTGTGTTCAGACAGAACGGGCTGCAGGATGTCTGCAATGCCCTCAGACCGGATGATACAGCCTGCGCGCCAGATCTGAAGACACTTTCCCAGGTCAACCTCCCAGCCCTCATCCTCCGAGGCGCGGGCGATCAGCTCAAGACCTTGACAGAAGCTTGCTAGGAAGGTGCCGTAAACCGCACGCCGCAGGTGCTCCTTGAACGCCTCAAAGTTCTTCATACCTCGGATCGGAGTAGGACTCGGAATCTTTAGTTTCTTGGCTACCTCGAGTCTCTCTGGGCGGTTTCCGCTTGAAACACGCAGATAGTGAGCTGTCGCGAGGGTCGGGGCAGCAACATGCCGAGAAGCCGACTCCATGATTGTCCAGTATGGCGTGCCCTCGGTGTTATCGTCGTCTTGCACTACCTTGTCCAAGACGTCGTCCAGTACGTGTCCGTCGCTTTTACCCTTACTCACACCCTCGCCTTTTCGGTCGCCTTCTGGTGTTTTGCGAGTGCGCAGCAGATCGACGCCGATCTCGAGGAGGAAGTTATTTCGCAGCTCGCCTTTTCTGTTCCACTCGGCGAATATATTGGCGATCTCCTCGTCACCGAGACCTCGGCCGTGATACAGAACAGACCACGCCTCCGCAACGGCTGACAGCATCCCTCCCTCAATTCCGTTATGGACCGTCTTCACAAAGTGGCCGGACCCCGCGGGTCCAACCCTTGTCACACACGGAAGACCCGTCTTTTCGTCCACCGAAGCATACGCTTCGAGAAGCGGCATGACCAGCTCCAGCGCCTCTTTATCTCCTCCAGGCGATAAGCTAGGCCCCCGTCTCGCGGACTGATAACCGCCGGAAACACCCATTCCAATCCAGCTAACCCCAAACTCAGCACATTCTTTCTGTCGCTGTTCCGTGCGACGGTAGTTCTCGTTACCCCCGTCAAGAATAATGTCCCCCTTCTTGAGGTCATTCTTGATCATTCCCAGCACCGAGTCAGCAGGGTCACCATGCGTGATGGAGAAGAGGAATATCTTCCGCTCGCCCTGCCCTTCCAGACTTCTGGTGAACTTGCTGATGTCGTAGAATCCCTCGACTTTGCCTTTATAGTTGACCTTCCTTGTCGACTGCAGCAGCTGCTCGACGTTTTCGTTCTTCACGTCCCAGATGGATACGTCTAGGCCGATTTCCGAGAAGGCAAAGGCCATCATGGAGCCCATATTGCCGGCTCCGACGATGCCGATGCGCTTGTATTTTTGCGCGATCTCTTCGTTTGGCGGCATGTTTGAGTGTCTGGTAGTCGGGTAGTGTCAATCAGAGGTAGGTAATATCCAGTGAAAAGGGTCGGGTTAAAAGTCAGTCACTACTGTTACATCATCGACCCGCATCCATATCACAATTGTAATGCAGGTTATACTAACACCTTGTAAAATTGAGCTGTAGGCGTGGAAGCTTGACCACAACCTCATTGTTACATCATCCCCGCACCATCCGCTCCCGAACTATAAACTATCCCAGACTGTCCCAATAGCTTCTGTACAGCATTTCTAAGTACAAGCAAGAACTAAATAAATTACCCTGACCCCCCCACCCAGCACTCTAGTTATTAGACCAACTCAATCCAACATCCACAGACCAAAATGACCTCCTCAATCCCCCTCTCCTACGCAACCTGCTCCCTCGGCACCCCAACCACCCCGCTACAATCCAAACTCCAAGCCCTCCACTCCGCCTCCTTCACCGGCATCGAGCTCTCCTTCCCAGATCTCCTCTCCTTCGCCTCCGCCCACCACAACCACCCCATCGCCGAAGACGACTACCCCTCCCTCCGCACCGCCGCCTCCGCGCTCGCCGCCCTCGCCGCCCAAAACAACCTCACCATCATGATGCTCCAGCCCTTCTCGAACCTCGAGGGCTGGCCACGCGGCTCCCCGCAACGGGAAGACGCATTCAAGCGCGCAAGGGGCTGGATCTCCATCATGGAAGCCGCGGGGATACCCATGCTCCAGGTTGGGTCGAGCGACACGCCGCTTGAGAAACTGTCCTCCCCCGCCGAGAGGCTAAGGAGCGATATCGTCGATGATCTTCGCGAACTGGCCGATCTGCTCCATGAAAGGGGGATGCGGCTCGCATACGAGAATTGGTGCTGGTCGTCCCACGCGCCGACCTGGAGGGACGTCTGGGAGATCGTCTCAGCCGTGGGGAGAGATAACGTCGGGCTGTGTCTTGACACGTTCCAGTCTGCGGGCGGCGAATGGGGGGATCCGAGCACCGTCTCTGGCCTGGTAGATAACATTGCGCCGGGGTCGAAGGAGAATAAGGCGCTGGATGAGGCGTTCCGGCGCTCGATGGATGAATTGCGGTGCACGGTTCCGAGGGAGAAGATCTACCTTCTACAAGTGTCGGATGCGTATCGGCCCGTGACGGGCCCGTTGAGTAAGGAGGTTGATGTGGATGGGACGGCGACGAGGGGCCGCTGGAGCCATGATTTCCGGCCCATGCCGTATGATGGCGGGTATTTGCCGATTGAGGAGGTGGGGAGGGCGGTGCTGGGGACCGGGTTCCGGGGGTGGTTTAGTATGGAGATTTTTGATGGGGGTGCGGATGGGAGGGGGAGAGAGGGGGTGGATTTGGGGGAGTTTGCGGGGAGGGCGGGAGAGAAGATGAGGGAGTTTATTGGAAATTGTTTGAAGGAGAGGAGCAAAGATGGGGGTGGTTATGTATAAGAGCGTGTTGCATTTTGAAGGTGAAGTTAAGTACTAGTAGTATAGAGATGCAAATGTAATGGTATGTATGGTATGATCCAGATGACTTTTGGTCAAACAGTCCGAGAAACAAGAGACAAGAAACAAACGCCAGGACATATGCAGATTGGCCTAAGCTGAAGAGAAACAGAACAAATGGGGAATTCCGAAAGTGAAACATGGCATGGCATGACAGAACGTTTTACTCGTTGCTGGGATAAGTGACCTTATACGTCGGGACGAACTCCTCCTTGATCGACCGCAGGCTCACGAACCGCGAAAGCAGGTTCCCGCTTCCAGCCTTATCGTTCGTCCCGCTGGCGCGCGCACCACCAAAAGGCTGCTGGCCCACGACAGCACCGGTGCTCTTGCAGTTGATGTAAAAGTTCCCGGCTGCGTTGCGGAGGGCCTCGTCCGCCAGCTGGAGGGCCTGGCGGTCCTGTGCGAAGACAGAGCCCGTCAGGCCGTATTCGCCGGTCTGGTCGATCTTCTGGCAGATGCGGGCGAAGTCGGCCTCGGTGGCGTCGTTGTAGGAGTGGATCACGAGAACGGGGCCGAAGAGCTCGCGGGAGAGAAGAGGGTGGTCCGGGTTGGAGGTGCGGTAGACGGTGGGCTGGATGTACCAGCCGTTGGAGGAGTCATAGGAGCCTCCAGCGAGGAGTTGGAGTTCAGGGTCGTTCTTGGCCTCATCGATGACCTTGCTGAGTTTGTTGAAGGAGGCTTCGTGAATGACGGGTCCGCAGAAGTTGGAGAAGTCGGTCGGGGGGCCGACCTTGAGGTTCTTTGTTTCGGAGACGACCTCGTCGATGAAGGAGTCGGCGATGGAGGCGGCGATGTAGGCGCGCGATGTGGCGCTGCATTTCTGGCCTTGGAATTCAAATGCGCCACGCACCGTTTGCACGGCCGCGTTGCGGATGTCCGCGGACTTGTGGATCAGGTGGAAATTCTTGCCGCCTGTCTCGCCGACAATACGTGGGTAGCTGCGGTATTTGCCGGCGGCAACTCCGTTGGAGATTTGGCCGTAGAGGCTGCGGAAGACGCTGGTGCTGCCGGTGAAGTGGAGGGCAGCGAAGTCGGGATGATCGAGGACAGTCTTGGTGACCTCTTCGGCTTCACCAGGGACAAACTGGATGACGTTCTTGGGCAGGCCGGCTTCCAGCAGGATCTGGTGTACCAGCCAGTTTGAGGCAATGGCGGAGGGAGAAGGCTTCCAGACAACGACATTTCCCATGAGAGCCGGGGCTCCAGCAAGGTTACCACCAATCGCGGTGAAGTTGAAAGGACTGATGGCGTAGACGAATCCCTCAAGAGGGCGGTATTCGACGCGGCTGTTTTTGTTAGTACTTTCTCAAGAAGTAAACAGTGTCGGACTTACTTCCAAACTCCAGGCGCATTGTGCACCGGCTGTCCAGCATACAGATCCTCGGCGTACTTGACTCCAAATCTGAAGAAATCGCACAGCTCCGCAGCCGAGTCAATCTCCGCTTGCCAAGCATTCTTTCCCTGGCCATGCATCGTCAAGGCCATGACATCGTAGCGGTACTTTGTCGCAATCAGGTCCGCCGCCTTGAGGAAGATGCTGGCACGGTCGGCAAAGGGGGTCGAGGCCCATGATTTCCGAGCCTCAAGGGCCGACTCGATGGCGGCTTGAACGTCTTGGGCCGTTGCGTTGGAGTAGGTCGCCACCGGGGCATGAGAAGCAGGGTTTGACTGTGTGAATGATTCCGAGGTTTTGACCTGGGCTTATTAGACGAATTCCAATGCCTTGTGGAAAATGGAACCCACCTCTTTGCCTGCAATCACTAATGGGACGCTGAGGGGAGCACTCTGCTGGGTCCGAGCCAAAGCCTCTTGGAGAGATTTCCTATCAGGAGATCCTGGCGTGTAGTGTTTCTACCGAGTATTAGCCTTCCATATTCCAACCCAGAACTTTGGCGATGAGCTCTCACGTTCGGTTCATTGTCAATGCGAGGGACCTTGAAAGTGGCGTAGGAGGCGGCCCTGCGAGAGATGGCCGATGCGACAGCGGTTCTGGCAACAGGGAGACCCCGTGCCCGGAGCAACAGTGATGATTGCATCGTTGTGTGATGTACGCTCAATACTCAGCCGGAAGAGATCGAGGTTGAGAGGAGAAAGACAAGAGAAGAGGAGGGGGGGAGAGAGAGCAAACACAGGCGGCTGCAAGGCATGCGGGGAAGCTCTCGTGATTTAAAGCGGCCGGTTATTGACGGCGACAAGGTACCGGTTCCTCACCAATGATATCTTGGGCGGTGATAGGGTAATAGGTAATATTTTGCAAAGAATGTTCCAAGGTTCCATGTTTGCATTCCATTCTCATCAGACACTGGCAGTAAGTAGTGGCCCGGCTGCGGCGTTGTTCTACCGGGAGCTTTCCGGGTGGGACAGACACCGGGCCGGAGCCTCAGGGCCCAGAAGTAAGGTATAACCAACTTTACCAAGTTCGCCCCGTCAGCTTGCAGATCAGAGGTGGAAATGTCCTTGGTCGGGAATATTATTATACAGTATAGTATGTACGCAATACTTTCATCCTGTTTGCTGGTGGCTGACTCGGGTTGGCAAGGGTTGGTTGGTAAGTATGTATACACACTACTTGACCGGGAAGAAAGAGCAAGTGCCGCCGAATCATTGATAATCTATTGTCGGTGCCATTCCTCTTATATATACCTAACAAATCCACCACCAAATCCGCTCAAGCCAGTTCCGCGGGTGGCGCTCCAAGTCATTCTCGCAAAGTCGGTCAATCTCCTCCTTGCCCGAGAAGATATCAATCTCCGACACCTTGGTCATCCACGGGGTTCGATACCAGATCTTGTGCCCCGCGCAGAGAGCGAGAAAGATTGCGATCACGATGTAAGAAACGAGGAAGTCGGAGGCAGTGAATCGTCCGGGGAAGAACACCGCATATCCATTGGTTAACGTCAATACGGTCACGATAAAGATCACGTAGTATGAGCCCCATGGCTGTAGGGGGGTCTTGAAAGGAAGCATGTCCAGCATGTTGTGGAATTTCAAGGCTTTGCGGAATCGCTACATGCGGTTAGTTTTCGAGCAAGGAAGAGAGGCATAGGAAGGCGGGGGTACAAACCAAGTATGCAATTCCGATCAGCACCCAGTTGATGAAACCACCCACCGTGGTGATGTTCGTGAACCAGTAGAAGACAGTTTCTCCTGAACTGGACAGGTTGAGGAAAGATAGCAGGCCAATGATCCACGTCGTAATGACAGCCACGTATGGTACACCATTGCGGTTGCATCGGAGGAAGACTTTCGGCGCCTGGCCCTCGCCAGCGAGAGAGTAGAGCGTTCTCGACCCGGCGTAGCACCAGGCATTGCCGGACGACCAGGCGGAGATAAGAATGGCAGCATTGACCACATGGTTCAGCCCACCGATCCCCGCATTTTGAATGGCGATGACGAACGGGCTAGCGTTAGCCCCAGAACTTCCACTCTCCACTCCGCTGACAAGACCAGGGTCGTTATAAGCCACTGTAACTCCAATCACCAGACTGCCCAGAATGTAAAAGGCAAACACACGGTAGATGAAACGTTTCGTGGCCTTGGGAATGTTCCGCCGAGGCGCCTCGACCTCTCCGGCGGCCGTGGTGATCAGTTCCGGAGAGAAGATGAAGGAGAATCCAGACTTGATGAATGCAGTCCAAAAGCCCAGGAACCGTCCGGTATTTCCATCCACCAGGTAGGGTTTGAATGCGCCCGGCTCTTGCCAGTATCGAAACCCTAGGCGGTCATGATTGGGGCCTCCACCGAAAAAGAGGACAATCCCCAGTATGATCAAGCCGATAATGGCGAGGATCTTCAGTGCTGCAAACCAGAACTCGGCTTCTCCGTACCAGGCAACGGCGAAGATATTGAGCGCGAGGATTGCTGCGTACCGTCAGCCAACTGCAATATCAATGAAAGACAGCAAACTCCATACTTATGAGGACGATCGCTATCCATACGCCGACATTGACAGGAGGGTTCCAGTACTCAATGATCATACCCGCCGCCGTGACCTCGGTAGCAAGCAACATCGCAAATGAGTACCTGCGAAAATTAGAATTCAACCGATCAAGTGGAGGTGACGCGTCGTTACCAGTAGTTGTATCCTGGTCCACATCAGTGAGAATTCAGTAGTCTGTAGGCGTGAGAGGCATACCAGATGCGAAGCCGATGGTTGGCTCTGTAAACCGGCCGATCAAATACGGCACCGAGACACCGCGAATGGGGAGATAGGTGGTCATTTCACCCAGGGAGTTCATCACAAACCAGACAACGGAGGCCATGACAAGGTAGCTCATGAAAAGGGGTGCTAACCAGCGTCAGCGCCGCCATCGGTCTCGGGTCCACACTACTGTACTCACCAGGGCCAACCGTAGCCAAAGTCGAACCAGCACCGACAAAAAGACCGGTGCCGATACAACCTCCAATGGCAATCAACTGAAGTTGTCGGGAAGAGAGACCACGCTTTGTGTGTGTGTGATCCTCCATCTCCCCTTCCATAGCCTTGGACTCATATTCAAACTCCTGGACGGGCTCAGCCCGGCCCTCCTCCACGCTCTTGACGGATGGGGGACTCATTTCGAGAGAGAAGGAGGCAAGATGTGTACCGAGGAGAGAAACAGTTCGAGGCAACGGCGTTATAAAACGGGGGACAAGCGGACAGTCCCCGGATTCGCTGAGTCAACAGCTTATCATTTCCACCACGAGATAATTTTTACACATGGGACAGATTGTGTGGGAGGTTAATCCCATTGGCCTGGAAGCTTTTTTGGGGGACTGGACAGGTGAAACTGTTATCTGTGGAGTCGGACTGTGGCCGATCTGGTCGGGTACTTAGTCTGTTTACTAGATGGGAAACTTTTATCGACAGTAGGTAGGAGTATCTCCGGTGAAGATTTCGGAGCGATAATATGCCCAAGTGATATCTTGAAGATACTGATGCCATAGCTGGGAACCCAGATGTAACGGTGTCACGACGGTATAGATCAGCCATCATTTCTCAAGAGACTGCATTGCGTCGAGTGGGAGAGAGGAACAGCCACCTCTCTATCTCTGAGTCTCCTTACAGATTATTATTGATTCAATTTCTCCAGGATTCTGTCCACACCAGCATCATATGAATCCGGGGTCTCCGCAAATCTCGGCAGCCCTGTTCTTTGAAAACCGGAAGGCCCCAACTTCCGGGGACTGGCATCTGACTCTGAAGCTGTTTCAGTGACTAATGGGATCCTCAGCTACAGTCACCGTCGCTTATTTGGATACTTGGCATAAAAAACCATGCCGCTAAACGAAAAGCTTGACCCATCTAAGCACTGTTGGCGGTGATGATTGGTTGTAAGCAGCGGATCATCTCCTGGCAAGAATTCCGCGGTTTCAGCCACGTGATACTAGCCTGATTAAGATTAGCGCTATTCTGGTTTTCTGCCTTACTTATGAGGCATATACATGACGTAATACCCTCGTACCTTAATCAATCTACCTTATGAAGAGGCTCAGATGGCGAACTCATACGAATGCGTACGTAGGACTATCAAGGCGGAGTCGATAACCTGACGACAGAAGTCTTATCATCTTATCAGTAATATATCAAATTTGAAGAACGGCGTGAAATCTCCTACCTAAGCCTCTGAGGTGCTGCATAGTTAACCGGCCCGGTCTGGGAACTGTCTCCGGTGGGAATTCCAACCGGCCCGTGGGCCGGCCGGTCTTTAAGTTATCGGATCTACGCGATCGCAGTGCAGGTTTGCCTTTAGTCTCACAGATTGCCGGTTTCCCCCAGAGAGAAAATGGCAACCAAGGTGGGCATTACTCACAGAAATTCAAGTCACTTGATGATTTGCATGCAGGGGTGCAAGCGATCCATCTGCCCCATCTTGGACCGGAATCAGTTTGACAAGGAGTAGTCTACAGGTAGCAGATAGGCTCGCCGGCCAGGTAGATCCTGAATTAATAGTACCTAATAGGATCACGAGGATAGCGACTGCCCCTAGCATACGCCTGCTCTGTAACACAGCAATTCCCGGTCGAAGGCGGATTCAACCGGCTAATGTGCCAGACTCCCAGTACTTTTTTTTTGTTCCTTATATCCAACTATCAACCAAAGTGTTCTTAATCACAACTCGTCCTTCGCAGACAACTTTGCTTCCATCTGTATCAGATAGTACTCTCTACTCTGTCCCGGCCGAGATGAAAGCTGCTCCCCGCCCTTCAATGCGGGCGTTCCCCAAGAACATCGCCTCATCGCCTTATCAAGCTACCAGATTCGTCAGTCGGACAAGCACAAAGTCATCCCTCACAGCCGATACTCCCACCAACGGCCTGTGGCACCAGTCTTCTCAGACCTCACCTCGGAAACCACCGTCCTCACCACTCGCAAAACTACCGCTCGCTACGGTTCTTCGTTCATTGTTAATCCTCTCTGTCTCCTCCTCCTCGGTCCTCTTGAAGCCATGCATCGCCACACTATCCGCCCTGGCGCATCCAAAAACGCCACTTCTGGACGTCGCGAAGAATCCTTTTCTGAACCTTCTCGTCAAGCACACATTATATAAGCAGTTCAATGCGGGAGAGAACAAGCTAGAAGTTCAGCGCTCAATTGAAGCAATCAAACAGCTGGGATACCGAGGTGTACTCCTAGGTTATGCTCGTGAGGTGCTGGTCGGAGAAAGCAACACAGATCCCGCCGATGAAAAAGCGAGTCGCCAGGAGATCCAGACATGGCTGGACGGAACACTCCAGACGGTCGACATGGCCCAGGAAGGCGATTTTGTGGCTTTGAAGTAAGTTCTTCTCCATTATTGTCTGCCCAGGCATTGGCTAATCGGCAAAGATTTACCGGTATGGGCACTCAAGCACTCCATTATCTGCAGCAGATGATGGCTCCGTCCCCTTTTATGGATCAGGGAATCAAACAAATCTGCGACCTCGCCGTCTCACGCAACGTACGATTGCTTGTAGACGCAGAGGAGCAGGCTGTGCAGCCAGGAATCGAAGAGTGGACCATGAGGTATCAAAAGTACTGTAACTCGCGCACACCTGGGCGCGCTGTCTTCTACAACACTTACCAGGCGTATCTATGCTCCACACCAGCCACCCTCGCCAAGCACCTTGAGATCTCCCGTCGGGAAGGATACACGTTGGGTGTCAAGTTGGTGCGCGGTGCATACCTGAAAACCGAGCCCCGTCACTTGATCTGGGCCAAGAAGGAACAGACTGATGAGTGCTACGACGGCGTCGTGGAGGCGCTTCTCACACGGCGATACAACTCCATGCTAAAGTCCGCTTCCTCTGAGCACACGACTCAGCTGCCACCTGTCAATGTTATCATCGCCACGCACAACCGGGAGTCTGTTCGCAAAGCACACGCACTTCGTCTCCACCAGGCTGCTCGTGGTGAAGGAACCGATGTCGAACTCAGCTATGCGCAACTGCAGGGTATGGCAGACGAGATTAGCTGCGAGCTTCTCCAGGGATTCCAGTCGGCAGAAGTCGGAGAACAGAAGGCCCCGAAAACCGAGACTCCGAATGTGTACAAGCTCCTCACATGGGGTTCTGTCAAGGAGTGTATGGGATTCTTGCTCCGACGTGCCGTTGAGAACACCGAAGCTGTTGGACGCACCAAGGATTCGCAAGAAGCCATGTTCAAGGAGCTCAAGCGCCGGGCTCGTAGCGCTCTGGGTCTTGGTAACTGAGTGTGGTCCAGTACTATTGTTTTATTTCTTGTGTGTTCTCCATGGCGTCCATGTGGCGAGCGGTTTAGCGTTCTTGTTGTGTGGTTCTTCAGCTCCTAAGAAAGCATATAGATAGCGTCAGTATTGCATATCATGATAACGAAGGAAACGTTATTAATATAAATATTATTTTAGTTTCTGTATGGTTGTAATTACAAGTATAATTAAATGAGCATCATCAACTCTTGTCAGCAGTGGTTCTTTTTGGCTCCGACATCGCGGGGTGATCCCCAGCTTCTCCAACTCCCTCGCAAGGTAGCGCCTATATCTGACGGCGTGCTCTCGTGCCTTACCTATACTCAATATATATCCCTCAAATAAAATTGAGCACCACAAATAACTGATTCATATTCAAGTCACATCCCCTACCATCTCACCCACCATGCACCTCCTACCCGAGCCAGCTGTCGCTCAGATCCTAAGACAGCTCACTCGAGAACAATGCCTCGACTTTCTCTACACCCTCGACGAAGCCCTTCTGACAGTATCCGCACAGTCACACTCCTCAGAATCCGAAAAACTAGTACACCAACCGCTCCGCACCACCATCACTACCAAAGATGAGAACTTATCGCTCTTCATGCCGGTCTCCAACACCACCAGCACCGGTATCAAGATTGTGACTGCGTCGAAATCCCACGGCATTGTTGGAGTCATTAACATCTTTTCCTCGAAAGGCGAGCTTCTGGGCTTGCTCAGTGCTGCCGAGATCACCGCATTCCGCACAGCACTGGCCATCATGTCGCTATTCGTCCGCTCACCACTACGCAAGGAGAACATCGTCATCTTTGGCTCTGGACGTCAGGCGGAGTGGCATGCCCGTCTGGCACTTCTCTTAAGCCCGGACCAGGTCCGAAGGATCACCCTCATCAACCGAGGTCGTCAGCGACTGGATGAGCTGGAGAGAGGCGTGGTTGCCGAGCTCAAGAAGTCCCATCCTGATGTTTCTGTGAACACCCTAGCGAAAGAGGGGACTGAGGACTACGAGGCTAGGCTACGGTCTGAGCTGGGCCTGTGCGATGTGATTTTCAGCTGCACGCCATCTACGGAGCCTAACTTTCCCTACGCTTATCTGCAGCCTTTTAAGCCGCGATTTATCTCGCTTATTGGCTCTTATAGGCCTCATATGCAGGAAATCGATACCGAGACACTGCTTTCCGGTGGCAGTAAGGTCTACGTCGACTCGAAGGAGGCTTGTTTGGAGGAATCGGGGGAGCTCATTCGGGCGAAGGTCACGGAGGATCAGCTAGTTGAATTAGGCGAGCTGTATAAAACTTTGGGTAAAACTGGCGCCATTGAGGTGCCCGAGGGATGTAATGTGGTGATGAAGTGCGTGGGAATGGGCATTATGGATTTAGTGATTGGGAAGAAGCTGTTGGAAGTTGGTACGGCGCAGGGGATTGGTATGGAGGTTGACGGGTTTTGAATTTGTTTTTACCATTAGGCAATGGTCCGAGTCAATAATCCAGGAACTTATTGTGATCAAACATAGTTTACTGTTTCCATGAATATATGCTTGACTTGTTGAAGTGTAGGTGAACAACATATATTTCTGCCCTGTTTAGATCCTAAGCCTAGTTAGTGAACAAACCACAAAGAAGCCGAGAGCAACTAGAACCAGCCATGTAACCTTGGAACCTCTACTATAATCCACAAGGATTCTTCTAGTCCCAAGAGGTGAGCGTCCCATTTCTTTCGAGGGGAAGGAAGCTTATCAATCGGCACCGTCACTTGGAATCGGATAAAAAATCCTCGAGTTCCCTCCCCTCCCCGCTCTATTATTCTCCCTACGATACTCTGGGCAGTCTGTTGCCCTCTCCAACCTTCCCGGACTCGCTCTATCCTACAATGATTCAGATCCTGCATCCTCCTTGACCTCGCTGCAATGGATGAGGCCCCATCAACACCCACAGGCGCCAGCCAACAGAAACGACCCCGCGTTTCGGAGGAGAACCGCAAAAGAGCGGTGCGAGCGTGAGTCCGCCCAGCACGCGACCCCTGCCCCAGAGACCCTCGGTCCGAAAATCACTTCATTATCTGGAGCCCCGGCTGACTTTTATGGTTCTAGTTGCGACGGCTGCCGACGCGTCAAGGAGAAATGCGAAGGAGGTGTGCCGTGCCGCCGATGCCTGCGCTATCGCCGTCAATGCGTCTTCACCCACCCCGACCATGCGGAGCGACTCGCGCGTTCGTCTTCTGTATCGTATGTGGACCGATCATTGATAAGGAAATAAACATTGTGACAAAGTGCTTATGAGAACGGTTGCTAGGCTCCTTGAACGAGCCGCTGCGCGCAGCGGCCATGATATGCTCGAGTCGGAGCGGATCCGGTGTATGGAACGCATATTGCAACATTATGTCCCAAACATTTCCCTTGATATCCAATCGCTGAGGAAAACGGCGGAGGAATTGAAGAGCAAACATCGTGGTTCGGACTCGGAGGGCGGTCCGTCATTAACATTGGAGAGCGAGGAGCTTGAGGATCTTGCCATCGATGATGAAGACTTCACTATCAAGGCTTTGCCGGATAATACGACACGTATGTTCTTTCTTGATTGACTACGGTGGCTGTTGATGAGAAGCCATTCCCACCCCCCTTCCGGGCAAAATGCCGTCCTGTACACCAAATCTAACGTGCCATAGAGTACTCTGGAGAATTCTCGTATTTGAACTTCTCGATGAAGATCAGGAAGAAGATCGACGAGTGGATGAAAGCTGAAACCCCAGAGGTACGTCTTTTGAGCGGATCTTGGTGAACTCTGCTGATCGGTCAAGGCGTCAACCGAGACGGAACCCTTCGAGGAGCGATGGCGCTCAACACAACTGCAGTCAGGCTCGGCCTTGGTGTCAGCATCAGTTACCTGTCTGCCACCACGCTTTGTCGCGGAGTTTCTTGTGCAAATGTTTTTCAAATACGCCCAGACTAACAACTTCTACGTGGAAGAGGATTGGCTTAAGGACAAACTCAACACTTGTTATACCAATCCTGGTAACTTATCGTGGAGTGATTCTAGTGCAGTATGCTGCATTTTAATGGTCCTCGCAATTGGCACGCAGTTCGCACACATGGAATCGGCTACCCCGGTGAACCGACTATCATCCGACGCTTCTAATACTGAAGATCATGGCTTTTCGGAGGATGAGGTTGGCTTGACTTTTTACCAGTTCGCTTCCAAATTAATCCCGGACATAATTGCCTGTGCCTCTATTCGAAGTGTGCAGGCGTGTTTGCTGATCGGAACATACTTGCTGCCTCTCGACACTTCGGGACTGTGCTATACTTATTTCGGACTTGCTCTGAAGATGGCGATTCAGAACGGCATGCATAGGAAATACTGTGGTGAGGGCCTTCCAGCTCATATGATTGAGATCCGGAATCGCGTGTTTTGGACTGCATATACCATCGAGAAGTGAGTCATCGTCCGTTGCGCATCTCTGACTGTATTCTGACAGCTTGGTAGGCGAGTCAGTATCCTGCATGGAAGGCCATGTTCCCTGTCCGATACAGATGTAGATGCCGCGCTGCCTGTAGATTTTCCGGGTTTGATGCCACAGGGACAGGTTTCCAATCATACCAACATGATTGCCTTGATCAAATTGACGCTTAAACTCGGACAGACAGCAGACGAGATGTATGTATAAGGGTTGTCTGTATTTGAAGGCTTGCTAACATGGACAAGTTCCGTGCTTCGAAAATCGCGCAAGAACCAGCAACAAGATTGCCTGGAAAGGCTACTCAACCTACGCAAGAATTTGGTCGACTGGTGGAATACACTGCCCGCAGAAACAGACTGCCGTGATCTAAACCCAGCAGGCCCACTTTTCCGATCGAATGTACATCTGAAGTTGGATTATTGTTTGACTCGGATCTTTCTTGGACGGCCATTCCTATTTAGTAGCATGAGAGGCTTCTCATCGGGCCCTCCCCAGAGTTCGCCCCTCAAAATGCCGTCCGGTGTCTCTAAAAACCGCTCAACGCTTGTCACGGATTGTGTCGAAGCGGCTCTGGAAATCATTGATTTGTGCAGGCTACTTCGGGACGAAACCGGCCTCGCTCGCGCGTCTTTTACTGAGTTTAGTTCGTGTCGTGCTGCACTCCTCGTGATTCTAGCCCAGAGCTTGACGAAACGCACGGAGAGGCTCCGTGAAGCTCTCCAAAAGGGCATGGGACTTATAAAAATCATGTCAATGGGTGTAGGATCCGCCCGATCAGCCGTCAGTGTGATCGAAGCCCTAGAAAGAGCTATCTCCCGACTCGATCAGTACAGTTCTCAAGCTGCAGGTCAGTCAGGGTCCACCGAATCGGCATATGACCGCTTCAAGAACTGGGAAATGCTCTGGAAAACTGGCCCAATCTCTCCGAATACCCACAATCCTTTTCAGGAGCAGTTCGCAGCAGGCGGAACGGGAGTTCCACCACCTGTTGGTCTTACCCCGGCTGCGAATCCATCTAATGGCCTGCATCAGATGCACGATACAGGCGCACCTAGCCACGAAATCACATCGCCTTCTGATTTCCTCACACCTAATACATTATCTCAGATGCCGCATATTGGCTTCGACCATTTTGTCTCTAATCTTCCACAGGAACTCGGTGAATTTACGGCCATTCCTTGCTTCGAGGCGGATCAACAGCAGGGGATGTCCGGGGAGATGAAGCCCGAGGGGTGGATGCAGTTCTAGTGAGACAGGCAGGTGTCTTATGCTCACTGCGAGTCTACATGGGTGATGGCAATGCAGCATCACTGTTTACGGCGTGACGATTGCTCTTCCAAGGTTGGCTTTAGGATGGAAATTTGGTTTAGATTAACGGAGTCGGCCGGCCTTTTTTATATATTTGACAAGGAAGGGAATGTTCTGCTTCTAGGTGGATTGGCCAGTTATGATGCCTGAAGTGCCCAATCGCGGCACCTGGTTGTTTCTGAATTAAATATGGATATGTCATAACGCCTTGGTTACCATGCAATAAATATACATATGCTAATCAAACACAACCTTCTTCCCCGAAAATGAAGCCGTAGCCTTCTGCTCCTTCGCCTTCCTGGCAGCCTCCCAAGAAGGATGCAGCGGCTTATCATCCTGAGCTTTCTTACCGCCCCTCGGATTCTCCTTACCCTGCTGCTGCATCCGATCCTTGCCACTCATCGCCATAGCATTCGACCCAGTCCCGAACTTCCGTCTCCCGCCATCCCCATCCCCGCCCGTAGCTCCCTTCCTAGGATCCCACCCGCTATCTCGGCCATTCTTGCCCGCTTTCTTCTTCTGTTCTTTGACGTGGTTCGCCCGGGCTCCGTATTTCTTCTCCCACAGCGCCCGGCGTGCCTGCTGGCCCATTCTGTTTTTCCGACGGGGTTGCTCGTCCAGTTCCTCTGGTTCGGACTCGGAGCCGGACCAGTAGCCGCCCATCATTAGGGAGGGGAGGAAGGTTGTGCTTGTCGCGGGGGTGGTGGAGGCTTTTGCTTTGGACTTTTTCTTCGGTTCGGGTTCAAGTTCAGGTTCAGGTTCGGGTTCGGGGGAGAGGGATATTGACATGGAGGAGCGGGGAGGCGGGTGAGATTTCGTGTGTCGTTTTTCTGCATCTGAAGAACCGTCATCGTCGCTGTTATCGTCTTCGGAATCCGACGCCAGCCGTGCATCGAAATGCGAGTAGTCTTCCTCGCCACTCTCAGCATCCACGTCCATATCATCCACATCACGCCTTCGCGCCTCGTCCCCGGACTGCTCTTCTTCCTCCTCGGAGCCATCCACCGCATCTCCCCGGCGTTGAGTGTCCTTCTTCTTCGTCTTCTCGTCCTCGCGAGTGTCCTTGCCTTGCGTCTTCCCACCCTTATTATTCTTCCCCGCCGCCCCCGCAGGTTCCAACCCAAACAACCCCCTCATCCCATCCATTATCCCCGGCAACACATTCTTCACCGGAGTACTCTTGAACAACCTCGCCGTAACGTTCGCCTCCTCTGTACTCTTCGGCCCCTCAACGGGGATATTCTTCGACTGCTTGAACCGCACAAAGACAGTGGACTCGGCAATTCGTTTCGTCTTGACTAATTGTTTGAAGAGATATTTCTCTGCTGTTGAATGGAGATCTAGTTCCTTTACCCCGTAAAAGCCCATAGTTAGCACAACAAACTTATCGACCGAGTATAGAACACAAGCGGAAGATAGCAAGCAGGCAAATACCTTCAAAACCTTGATCTCCCTCTCAATCCTCCCCAGCGTCTCCTCACCAGCCTCCTTGGCCGTCTTCTGCCGCCGCCCAAGCTTCTGCCTCTCGAACCCACGCGCGGTCTTCAGCGCGCGACTGAGGGATGTGACACCGAGGTCAAACTTGGCCTTTAGCCGCGTCTTCTGGAGCTTCAGGTTTGGTCCGGACTTTTTTGCCTGGTGGTGGTTTTGGTTTTGCGCGGTGTCGGAGTCGGATCCGGAGTCGGAGACGTCGGAGATTTTTCGCTTGGGCATTTTGTTGAAATTGTGAAATTATCCTGGGTATAATACTGCGGGCTTTGCGATTCTTTGTGAGCAGTGAGATGGTTTTGGTAGCTTGGTTTGCGCTCGGATGGCTCTTTTTTTTTTTTTCCCTTTGGGCGGCGTGATGCGTGCCAAGGCTTTTTTGGGGGGACTTTTTTTTCAACCTTGAATTCGGAGAGACTAGTTACTGGAGCCTGGGCTGAGCTTGGGCGGGTTCCCGGATTGGCGGCCAGTTAGGATTCAGGTGTTGATGATTACCACAATTGGTGCTTGGTGAGCTTTCCACTGTTGTTTTGGTTACGGTGTTGGCAGTGTAGGTTATTGTTATGGTAAGGATCAGATTCTTATGATTCTTATGATGAAAAAATGGTGAAAAAAACACCGAAAGATTTCCATCTTCTAAAGTAGACACGGCGGTATGTACATACAAAACTAGAAAAGCGTGCAAGGAATACGGATACGTCAGATTTCTATTTCTTTTCTTCCTCCTTCGGCTCGGGCTTCGGGGTGGGGAGTTTGAACTAAGTTGCTCGGTCAGCATCGTTCCTTCCAAGTATATATCAACGCAGAAACGTACAGACTCGGGAGTCTTGTCGCGGCCAGGACCAACAGGCTCCCAGGCAGTGCTTCCAGACTCAAAGTTCCGGAAAGCCTGGGTAAGTTCGAGCGGCTCAATAACAATGCGCTTCTTCTCCTCGTCGTATCGGAGCTCGGTGTAGCCGGTCAAGGGGAAGTCCTTGCGCAAGGGGTGGCCATCGAAACCGTAATCCGTCATGATACGGCGCAGATCAGGGTGTCCCGTGAAGAAGACACCGAACATATCGTAGACCTCACGCTCATACCACAGAGCACCCTCGAACAGCCCGGTGACACTGGGGACGGGGCTGGCCTCGTCGGCATAGGTCTTGACTCGGATACGGGAGTTGTAGCGGACACTGAGAAGGTTGTAGACGACCTCGAATCGCTGATCACGGGTGGGGTAGTCGACGGCAGTGATGTCGGAGATGGTCGTGAATTCGGCAGCGGTGTGGTATTTCAGGAAGCTGAAGACCGGAATGATACTGGAAGGGGGGACGTAGATGCACAGCTCATCCTTCCACACGGAGAACTGCTGCACATGCTTCGGCAGACAGGACATGATGTATTGGCCATAGTTGTGGAGGCTGTCGGCCTTGTCCTGGTACTTGTCGGCCGGGTTAACGACAGGTGCGCGGAGAGGACCCTGGGCTATAGAACAGTTAGTTTTACTGCCGAGACGCCATACACCTGATCATAAACATCACAACATACGGGGACGATCCGCCTGGCGCGTGTTCGGGGTGTCCGTGCCAGCCGTGGTCGCCTTTGCGGCCTGCTGCAGAGGCGTCGAAGAGAAAGCACGGCAATTGCGGGATGACCGGACAACGGAGGCGATGGAGCGGCCAGTGCCTAACCGCATCAAAGAGCGAGGGGCGGCCATGGTTAATGCAGCAATTGCAACACGGTGGGTGAGCAATTGGAGGGCTGAGCAAGCGGCGGAAGATGGGTAGACGTCGTCGGCTACAGATCCCAAGGGAGCTTTTGCGGAACTACACGTGACGAAACGAGGATCACGTGGCAACTGACATAAGGAGTGCAAACCAGTGCAAACTCCCATGCAAACCCAATCCAACACAGCAAAGCTTCGACTTTGATTCTGTCTCTTCGCCTTCACGCATCTTCACTCTCCGTGTCCTCCTCGTCCTCTGCGCCCGCCTAATCAATTTCACATCTTAACCTCCCGAAATTGCTCTGCATCGCGCAACCTCTTTTCCCCGACCTCGTATTCCATAGCCTTTTTCTCCGTGACCGTCGTCTTTCTGCCCCTTCCGCTGGTCTGGTTGTAGGGCGTTGGTGGTTCGACTTGCAGTACAACACATTTGTCTTTTACTCCACATTATCACAAAACATGTCAAATCGGCAACAGATTGACTCCGTCATCGATGATGATGACGAGTTTTGGTACGTCTTGACTCTGAGTTGTCGTTTCAAACGGCCTGTTTATAGTTACTGACCCGCGCTTCCTGTAGCCCCCTTTGCATCGAAGAGTTCGACCTGTCGGATAAGAACTTCAAACCGTGTCCTTGCGGGTATCAGGTACGTGACCTTACCCTTTCGCTGGAACTGCTTGCGACGTTCTTCCTGCGGTGAAGGATATACGGAATTGTGATATCTGACGCAGAATCTAGATCTGTCAATTCTGTTACAATAACATTAAAACCCACAGCGAAGAAGGCCGGTGTCCTAACTGCAGACGGGTCTACGATGAGAGCACCATTCAATACAAGGTGCCTGACGCAGATGAGTATGCTGCTCTTCAAACGTGTTCCTCATTTCGTGTGTTCTTGGCGCTAACCTCTTGTCCCGCTTTTAGGTTCAAGGCCGATCTCGCTCTCAAACACCGAAAAGCAGCTGCAGCAAAAAAGAAGGAAGCCGAGAAACGAGAAATCGAAGCTTCTAGTCGGAAGAATCTGGCCGGAGTCCGCGTCGTGCAGAAGAACCTTGTCTACGTGATTGGCCTTAACCCCACGATTCGCGACGAGAACCAGCTCCTTCAGACACTGCGCGGGAGAGACTATTTCGGACAGTATGGTGAAATCGAAAAGATCGTCGTCAGCAAGGCCAAGCCTGGTGGCAATCCCAACCAGGGAATTGGTGTCTACGTTACCTATGCCCGAAAGGCGGATGCTGCGACGTGCATCAGTGCTGTGGACGGCTCGCCGAACGGGGACCGGATCTTGAGGTAGGCGGACTATCTTTATTCATGGCGATGGGCTTGCAAGTTTGACTGACCCAAACAGAGCACAATATGGAACAACGAAGTACTGCTCGTCCTTCCTGCGTAATGAGCAATGTCATAACCGGAACTGTACTTTCCTCCACGAGACCGGTGAAGACAGCGACAGCTACAGCCGCCAAGATCTGTCGTCGATGAACACTCTGTCTAGTCAACGTCAAAACGGAATTTCCGGCGGCCCCAGTAGCGCTGTCCCGCCGCACGTTGCACGATCCTCCGCACAGCCGATTGCTCAAACGATACGACGACAGCCTAGCAGAGACGATGCTGGCGGCACTCGGCCCCTGGACGGGTCTGCTCTCCCTTCGTCTGCCAGCTGGGCCAACAAGGACTCCGCCATCAATCGAACGCGACGAGCCAGTATAACCGCGAGCCAAGCGTCTCAAAGCCCGCGATCAGCGTTAGCGACCATGGTGGCTCCTTCAGATGACTCCAAACGGAATGAGAAGCAACCCTCTACACCGCAAGAACGCCGTCAAACTCCTTCGCCGGCAGAAGCATCTTCAACCTCTGCTCCCCCTCGCACTTCACCCCCTCCACCAGCAGTTCCCGAGACTCCTCTTTTGGATAGCTTGGTTAAAGCCGTCAACTCCCCCTCCTTCAAATTTGTGTTCTCAGCCGCTGGGCTGCCCGCTGAAGAAGTCGCTCTTATCGAGAACCATCCGTCGTTCATCGACCCCTACGGTGGCGTGAAGCGTCGAGCGATGCGTGAGAAGGCCGAACAGGAACGTGTAAAACGGGAACAGGAGCTACTGCAATCTGCTGCTGCCGAGGAGGAAGGACGCGAAAGCGGGAGTCTCCAGCTTGGTGGTGAGCCTGACGATGCAAACCCTCCGAGAGGTCGTGCGGGTCGCGAATCTCATGGCGCAATCCAACCCCCGTCACAACAAGGCACCACCGCAAGCTCGGCCGTTGGTTCTCCGGTCTCTGCGGCTGCCCATCAGTTCCAAGGATTCAATCTGAATACACGCAGTTTGACCCCGCTGCAACAGCAACAACTGATGCTTCTCAAGTCGGCTGGCACTCCGCAATCCGGCCATGTTGATCCATTGCACTCTGCTATTACCTCTGCTGCGTTCGATCAAGCCGCCCAAGCCAGACAAGGTCTTCTGCAGAGCCAAGTCGCCCAACTCAATGCGCTGCAGGCCCAGAACCGTCAAAATACTCGACTCTCCTTCCCCACTGACTCCAACTCCAAGAACCTTGCAAACTCTCGAATGCTCAGCCAGCAAACCTCTCTGATGCAATCCGGCACGCCTAACCCGCTTGCGGCACCTAGTCCCCAGCACACACTCGCCAGCAACTATTACACGAGCGGTGTCCAAGGCCCACCTCCAGGCCTAAAGACCGCGGGTACTCCGCCGATCAGCGGGGGTGGGATGTTCGCCCAAGGTCACGGATTTACCACCAATGCGGGTCTTGCACTTGGTAGCAAGCAGGAAGCCAACCCGGAGCTAATGCGCGAGCTGCTGCGCAGCCGCAGCGGCACCAACACGAGTGGTTTACAGGGACAAGACAATAAGCGTGAGTTAATGTTTCCTTTCCTCCATCAGCACCAAACTCCCCCTCCCCTGACTCCTGTCAATGGCCTTCTCAGCTCTGTCTATGGCGCCCAGGCGGGGATCACCCCCGAGTCTGGGTCGCAGAAGCAGAGAAAGAAGGGGAAGAAGCAGAGACATGCTAACACTTCCTCCGGTGGAGGCGGTGTAGTTGATCTTGCGGACCCGAGTATCCTGCAGGCGAGGATGCACCAGGTCGGTGCGAATGCAGTTGCTGGTCAAGGATTGTATGGGAGTCAGGGTCAAGGTGGGTACACCATGATGTATGGCGGCGGCTTTAACCGCTGGTGATTATCATATGCCTCTTCACCTTGGACCATCTTGCACATTTCCATTCGTCTTCACTGTTTTATGATGACTACCCTTTTTTGCATCTATCTTCTTTCTTCTTCTCGGCTGCAGTCCTGGGTTTACCATCCATCCTCTTTTCTGTCACGACATGATATCATACTGTTTTTCCTAGACGGGGTGTGGCATTCTCCCGCATCTAATTTACTTCCGACAACTTATTGCGACGTTTTCTTTTACATTGTCATGAAGCATTTAGCAACGGCTCTGAAAAGAACAAGAGACTTGGGCGAGGCGTGCCTTGGGGCGTTTGTTTTTGAACCACTTTTATTCTTATCTTTCTTCACTTTTCGTTCTTACCCCCTTAACCAAGGCTCGGTTGCATTGCATGGAACTGGTTCGGTTAATCGTGTTATCGATGGCCGTTCTGTCCATGGATTTAGCATACAGCTGGGTTGAGTGGGCGTCTTTTGGGCCGTCCGGTCTGATCATGGCTTTATGTACGTTAACCTCCCTGGCCTGGCTTTGATAAACTGAAGCAGGGCTCTATATGAAACCAATTTCTCACACATATTGTTCATATAGACTTCATGCCTTGTGTCTCCGTCTGATCAACCCAACCCGCGCCTTTCGTGTAAATACCTGCCCGCTCTTCGTATCTTTTGCCGCCGTTTGCTATTGTTAGATCCAGCCATTTCCTTTGTCACTCGAATTTTTTGGTTTTGCTATCTTGTGATTCTTCACCCCGGTCTACCGCAACACTCACCACCGGTTCGCTATATGCTGACTTCACTAGTCGATGACGAGTTCCCTCCCCTCGGTGCTGCCCCGAAGGACAAACGTTCCGTCGATAGTTTTGGCTCCCTCATGCGATCCCAGTTGATGAGCGATTCTCAGAGTCTAGGACGCTCCGGAACCCCGACTCTCCCACCAGGTCTTCCTCTTCCGCAAACGCACGGTGCAGCTATGTTCCAAGACTCTTTTAAGTCGGCCAGTCCAGTGTCGCCCGTTGCTCCACCCCCAGGTTTAGAGGCCCCTTCTCCATCAGCAGGCGCTAGCTCTCAGAGCTCCAAGGAGGAGGTCCCAACCTCAAAAGAAGAACCAGAGAATGAGGCTCCGACGAACAGAGCAAAGACCGTAGCGGATATTTCTCTCGGATCTCCTGTGCCTCGGTCTGCCGCTAAGGTCCGTCCCCAGGCTAAGGAGGAACCGGCGGAGAAGAAGAGTGCTCAGCATAGGTCTACCGGCTCTGGCGAAGGTAAGCCGGCAACGCCTGTGAAGGCGAAGCCGATGAAGTTAGACTTGAGCTTCACTGTTTCTCAACCGTCTGAGCCTTCGTCGAAACCTGACCCCCCCTATCAACTTCAACCTGTTCCCGCTCCCCCAACCTCTACTCTGAGCTCCCGACCTAATACGCCATTAACGAGCGCATCGCGTGCGTTGGACTCGCCAGCGCCCCGTCAACCTCGTGTACTCCGTGTTGTTGATACGCCAAAAGCCGAGACCCCGCCGCCTGTCTCCGCCACCCAGTCTGTTGCGTCTTTGCCGACAAGTAAGGTTCGCTCTCGAATCCCCAGCGTTTCTTCGCAGAGCCGTCCAGATACACCTGGGGATCTCGCGT
Organism: Aspergillus egyptiacus; assembly: GCA_025688805.1. NCBI lineage: Eukaryota > Fungi > Ascomycota > Eurotiomycetes > Eurotiales > Aspergillaceae > Aspergillus > Aspergillus egyptiacus. The sequence goes on from MU628630.1 coordinate 31,723, forward strand.
CCGAGGCTGATCTGTTTACTTCCACGTCTGCTTCTCGTGCGAACTCGCCTCCCCCGTCGTCACGAATTGGCTCTGCACCCGTTCGCACCATAACCAAGAGTCAACTGAAGAAGGAACGGAAACAAAAAGCTAAGGAAGCAGAGGCCAAGAAGCAGGAGGTGGCGTCTATGACCGAAGAACCAGTGCAGGCTCCTATCATCGGCCGGAAACGAAAGACTAAGAAGGCTCCCGCTGCGACAGAGTCGTCTAACCAGTCTGATAGTACTACCAATAAGTCTAGCGCTGGTGCAAAGGAGGATGGTGAAAAGCCCGAGGCCAATAAAGAAAATTTGGCAGAGGAGGCTCCTAGCAAAGAGTCAAAACCCACGCCTTCTGAGGCAAAGGCGGCGGAGCAGAAGCAGCCGGAGCCGTGGCGAGAAAAGAACACCGTCGAGCAGCTCCTGAAGGATGCTGAATCCAGTGGCGTGTCGCTCAAGGAACTGTTTGCCGAACGCACTTCGCCTCTCCAAGTGTTACTTTCCCAGCTTCACAAGTCGGGTGCACTCGACCTCAACCATCACCCTTTGTTCAACCCGTCCAACCTGAACCAGCGTTTCGACATGAAATGCACCGCCGATGACTACGAGGATTTAAAGCAGCCTCTCGAACTGACGGAACAGCACCGTAAGGCGCTGCTGCGCGGAGAGGCTGTGCGGATCAACGCTGATTCCAACTCTCTCAAACACCGATGCCTCATCAGCCCCCGTGGCTGTGTCCTCCATCATCTCTCCCCGGAGGAGGAAGAACGGTACCTCGCGCTTGAAAAGAGCATCTCCTGGACCGTGGACGCCTTCCAAGAATATCCGGCCATCTCCGTCACCGAACCAGACGCCACAAACCGCGGCGGCGGCCTCGACGCCCTCTTCGCAACGCCCGAAAACTTCAACGTCTGCTGGGTCGACGAGACCTCCGCCGGCCTTGGATCTTCCTCCCCTACATCCGCCGTCTCCACGACCGAGGGCGTCCTCTCGTCCGCGCCCCCGAACGTCCTCTCGGCCATGGAAGCAGACAGCACCCGCACACACAACTGGGCCATCGCCAACACTGCAGAGCTAATGAACGCCACGGCCAACTCGGTCCGCTCCTTTGCTGCTGCGACCGCCAAGCACATGCTTGGTGCCGCGGGTGTGGTCATGGGGAACATGCCGGATCTAGATGATGTTGTTGGAATGACGGATGAGGAATTGAGGAGCTTCGCGATCAAGTCGCAGAAGGAACTGGAAGGCTCGAGGAAGGAACTTGATGCGATTGATAAGAAGCTTAATGCGTTGGTCAAGCGCAATAAGAAGCTGGCGCAGCAGGCTCTTGCTGCTTGAGACCTCTTTTTCCCCGTTTTCCATCTTCGCGGATACTCATATACTACTAGTACTGTACAGCTTTCTACAAATACTTTTCCAGCGTGCATTCGAGACATGGCGTTTGGTGATGTACATTATGTTTGAGTCATATACCGGACAATCTATTCATGTTTCTATCTACTGGACTATCAACATATATACCGCCGGGATTCCACCCCATTCTCCTGGCAGCCCTGTTGCGTCAAACTTAAGGCCGTAGTAACCAGTTGACGCAAGCAATCGAGAATAGGGCTCATTCTCCTTTCAGTGTCCTCTACCTAGATACATTTACTCTCCCGCGTCAGTATTACTTGGTACTCATTTAGTACTCATCCAGCACTTCCGTGACGGAGCTCTGCTCCTTCCTCTCCAGGGAGTCTGCTTCTTGCCTCCTACGAATGTATCCTGTCTCTGGTCGTACCTTCCTCCCCAAATGGAACTAGATTCTTTCTTATGATCTCTCGCCTCTCCCCCCTCTTCATCTTCCTCCTCCTCTTTCTCTCCATATCGTTTCGACTAAAGCTAAGTACCCATACCTGAACTTGTTGAAAATGAGCTTTAATTGGACTGACTTTCTCCAGACCATGGCGTCTTTGATGACCGCTTTGTTTGTGAAGGACTGGCTTCAATATCTCCCTGGCTTCAAGTGGCTCTGGCCCCGTGCTTGGGAGGAGAAGGGGTTGACCCAGCAGCAGGCCCGAGAAGCCAGGTCAGACACTGAGGGGCATCCGATGACCGACATGCCACCGGGCGCCCGGGAGATGAGGGAGATGCTGACCCAGCTTCATGATCTCCAGTCAGTCATTAAGCGTGGGGAGGACGCACTCCGGACTTGGGAAGAAGATGGCAATGCTCGTGAGGAATGGTGCTCGAGGACCGAGTCGCTCCTGGAGCGAGAGGACCAGCTGCTGACCGAGCTGCAGAGTGTCTCAGAGAACCTGCATACCTGGAAGGATGCACTGCCTTTTCGCCGCGAAGGGGGCGCCATTCGTGAGAGAACGATCCGCCGTGCTGCGAGCAATCTCATATGATCATCTCACGGTGATCCGGCGGGTTTCCCTCAGTGTCTGAGAAGAGGTCATCAAAGACACACCCAATGATCCCCGCCGGCTCGGGGCCAAGCCGGCTGGGGGGAGGGTCACCAGCGGCGAACTCGCACTTCTACGCAGTGCTGGTGACTAGTAGCCTTCGGGTGAAGCCAAGACGAGTTCATTTCAACCATCCCTCAAGCCCCTTGGAGACCTTACTCCTCTCAGTGTCCGCGGCTTCGGGCGCTTTTGCGACAGCCAGGTTGGATAATTGCGTGCGAGGATGTCGACAGGTTGACGAGGTCTGGTATCAGGGCAGCCTCATATGTAACCGTGTCGAAGGAGGAATCTCTCTGATCTGAACCGGGGGTGATGGACTTATATGGACAGGAGGAAAAGAAATCTCTCTCATTAGTACTGGTTCCCTACATTCGTCCTAAGGTAGCAAGCACCAGGAAAAGGCAAAGTTGCTGAAGGTTTGATAGTTCAATTCATTAATGAAACCACTCGCACAAAACGCCGGAAGTCGAAGAACGGAAGACAGTAGACCAGCCTGGCTTGGAAGAGTCAGCACAACCAGACATGGCGACGCTTTGAATACGACATCATCCACATGAGGTTCCCAGGGATCCGAGCAGTGTACCGCCAGCCGCGGCTCCCTCCCAAATTGCGCACCCCCTGAATCACCCAGTGGAGGCCATCTTTACTACAACCAAGCAAGTGGCACCTTGTATCGCAGCAGCGGCACCCACCCCTACTCCGTACGCTGGCCATGGATAACCAAGTGATAGCATGGAGATCCGGGCAGAGAGCCACGGGCTGGGTGTCATATGGTGGCAGGTAGGTGGCGCCAGTGGTCTGACCATCAGGAGGCTGGCGCGGCGTAGTCCAGTGCACATCGTATCGTGTCGTAACGATCAAGCAGTCGTCTGCGTCCAGGGTCACCCTCATGGAGAGGCGGATGAAGGCGTCCGCATGACTGGTGATCGAACAGTGGTGGGAAAGGACTTGCTGCTGCCGGCGCTGCCCGGTGCCATCGTTGATTACTTGAGAAGAGCATTGGAAGGCCTCCCTGATGCGTCGATGAAGGAATCGAGAAGGCACCGCTCCTCTGACCCAGCCAACCTTCAGCCACGCGGTAAGTGCAATGCCATCGGAAAATGTCAAAGCCAGACAGGCACATAAACCAACCACCCTGGCCCAATAGCGACAACATCTGTGTTCCGGCTCGGTCAACTCCGAGCACGAGAGGAACCTGTTCTTGGGATGGAGCTTGAGACAGTAGCAGCAGTATAGACAGCGGCCGTTGGACGAGGCCTCGAGCTTGAGTAGGAGCTCGTTCCGCGGGACCTGCGGGTCACTTTTGTAGAAGCGCACGTATGAGTCTCTGTCACTGCTGGCCGAGGCGCCGGTGGCGAGGAGTCGCGGCCAGGCGAATTGGTCGTGCTGGAGGACGGAGCCGAAGAGGTGGTAGAAGGGCTTGCAGGTTAGGGCGAGGCAGGCCTGGGAGATCAGTGGGAGGAGGGGGAAGATCAGAATGAGGATGTCGATGGGGAGGTTGAGGAGCGGAGATACCGGGGGTTCTTCTTGGGTTGTGGGTGGAGGCTTGTGGCGTGCTCGGAGGAGGTGGTGACGGATGATGGACTGGATCTTTTTGATGCGGCGCTTCATGTTTTCGGTATAGGTGTTGAAGGCCTCTGCTGGGGATGGGGATGCGGATGCAGAGGCGAGGTCGGTTTTGAGGAGCGGAAAGGCCTCTTAAAGTTTGTTGGGAACTTTCATCCGCTTGACAGTGACATTACATGATTCATTAATCCTAATTCTAGGTGACGCTATTCGGGGACATCAGCAGAGCTCAAGTACTTAGGTAGGCAAGAGGCAGACAGCTACTTAATGTCCAACCCGTCAACCCCATCCTCAAACGCCCTGACATCGTACTCCTCCGGATAAGTCTCCAGAATGCGCCTCAACTCAGCCATCTGCTCCCTCGCCTCGTCGGTCACCTCATCATAAACGCCCAAAAACGCCTCCCGGATAGCGGGCTTCTTCTCCCTCTCCGCAGCGTGGAACTCCCTCAATACCTCCTTCCGAATACTATCCCTCGTCTCCCTCTCCAGATCCTCATTCCAAAGCCCCTGATTCTCCAGATACTTCCGCAGCCGAATGATCGGATTATCGCGCCGCTTCCAATCCTCCACCTCGACTCTCGCGCGATACGCAAACGAATCATCCGAGGTACTATGGTGCGAGACGCGGTAGCTCATCGCCTCAATGAGGACCGGCTTCCCGCCGTCCTCGAGCGCCCGCTCCCTCGCCGTCCTCATCGCCTCGTAGACGGCGAAGACATCGTTCCCGTCGACGCGGATCGTCTCGATCCCGTAGCCCACGCCGCGCGACGCAATCCCGTCCCCGCGGTACTGTTCCAGTGTCGGCGTCGAGATCGCGTAGCCGTTGTTCCGGCAGATGAAGACGACGGGGCACGAGCGCGTGGCGGCGATGTTGAGCCCCGCGTGGAAGTCGCCTTCGCTGGCGGCGCCTTCGCCGAAGTAGCAGGCGACGATTCGGGGAGGGGTGTTGGGGTCCTGCAGGGATTGGAGCTTTAGGGCGTAGGCGGCGCCCGAGGCGTGCGGGATTTGTGTTGCGAGGGTGGAGGAGATGGTGTGCTTCAATCTTATTAGTATTTTGTTTCTCTCTCGTTATAAAGAGGTAGGGGTGAGGGTACAGTTCGTGGATAGGCACAGCCGTAGTGAACGGGCATGTTCCGACCAAGCCCGTTGTCGTTTTTGTTGGCGAAGAGCTGGCTCATGAAGTCCTTGAGGGTGAAGCCTCGTTGCTGGAAGACTCCCGTCTCGCGGTACTGGGCGAAGACGACGTCGTCGGGGGTTAGGGCTGCGGCGGAGCCGACGCTGATGCCTTCTTCGCCGGCGGAGACCTGCGCAAGTCAGACTACCTAGCTGGACTGTGTAATCAAATGGTCATGGTAGACAAACCATGTAGAAACTCAAGCGGCCCTGTCTCTGTGCTTCGAACATGATCACGTCCATGATGCTCACTGTCCTCTTAGCCTCCGTCTGATTTGTTCTCATCGTGGAAACGTGTACAAAAAACGCACCCGTTAACATATTCTTATACCAAGAGAGGATCTCCTCATTCGACAGGTCCAGCCGCTTTCGGCTCTGATCCACCAGCTCCCCGTCGGAGTCCATGACGCGGTAGGTCGGGATGCTCGGCGTGTCCTGCGGGTTGGTGAAGGACATTTCGCTGGTGAATTTGCTGTTGACTGCGCCGGGGAATCGGACGCTGTAATTTGGAGACTGGAGTTAGCGATGGCTTTCACATAGTTCTGCGGTGGAGTGAGGTGTGGAGCTTACCGATCTGAGCCCGGGCGCTGGGAGATGGAGGTGCTCCATCGCGTCGAGACCGCGAGCGGGGGGCGTAGACGGGTCAGACGGGGTATTCGGCGTGGTAGGGAGAATAGAGAAGACATGTTTAATTCGGTAGAGAAGAAAGAAGAAGAGAAGTGAGATGGCGGGGGCTTTGTATCCCCGGATTCAGAGAGAGAGAGTTGGAGATGCGGAGAGGCGGTTGGCGTCGGAGTCACGTCTCCGTCGATAGCCGAGCTGACTTAATTACTTATTAAGTTATTAGGTATTACTCTAGTCACTACCTACTAGTAAGGAGATTATTACTGTTGATTCACCTGCAGGTGTTGCTCCTCATCGTCCACGAGAGCCGGCGGGAGATTGGGATTGTCTCCCCCAGGCTTCGGCACTGGAAAGTCCTCCAGAATGCCCGACTCCAGCATCTCGTACACGCTCGGATGGATCGTCGCTCCATGGGGGATGTCCCTTGCGGCGCCAAAGTTCGGTGGCAGTCGTCGCGGCACCCATTCGCCGTCCTCCAGCTCCAGCCGTGTGGCCACGGGGAGGATCTCTGTCGTGTTGTCAGCACAATGATATAAAGGAACAGGATATAGGGACAGTGAGACGAACCAAGAATCCACCACAGACAGACCGAAAACGCGCTGCCGCCATGTCCGAACCGCAGCTTATCATGAGGCTTGTTCCTGATCTGCTGGGTATGGTACCCCTCCGTGCCCGGCTGCTCGTCCCGACACAGCGAGTGAGCCGCACTCTCGGCCATGTGCTGCAGATGGGGTGCCATGAACTCCAATTTACTCTCGGACCCCGGCAGATTCCGCACCTCCTGGACCATCCAGCCCAGCGCGATATCCGACAGAAGGTGTTTCTGTCCCTGGCCCAGTGGCCACCCGCCCCCGACATCGCCATGGTTACCCGAGAACCAGACCTCCTTGAAATCGACCTTCTCGCGCTGCTCCGGGTCGATGTGGAACAGCGCCGGCTTGAACTTCAGCCGCCGCTCGTGGATCGACACCGCGTGCCGGATATGCTTCGCCGCCGGACTGGCGATGTAGCGGTACGAGCGGCGGAAGAAGGGGATCTCGAACTGGCCGACGCTGTTCACGCAGTCGAACAGGCCCAGGAAGTGCACCCCGACATCCGGCCGGCAGAAGGTCGTCTTGAATTTCTGCATGTACCGCGCCAGATCCCGGTCGTCCTGCGTCTTGCGCACCTTGCCCCGGGAGTTCTGGTACCGGCTGAACGTGTCCCAGGCGAAGGGGACCATTTCCTCGTTCCCGCAGGACAGGAGCCCGATGTTGTGGATCATCTCCGCCAGGAAGCGCGCCGTGTACGCGCCGCGCGAGAAGCCGAAGATGTAGATGTGGTCGCCGGTCGAGTAGTAGCGCATGACGAACTTGTAGCCCGCCAGCACGTGGCTGACGAACGAGGTGCCGATGCCTTTGTCGATGAGCGCCCGGATGCGCGCCTTGAACTTCGACCAGGTGCTGAAGCCGCCCGAGCGTCGTGAGGAGCCGCGCACGTAGGTCAGCGTTCCGATTCCGGCTGTTCCCAGTTAGCATTCCGTGTCGTCTTTATTTTATTTCAAGAAGGAAGGGGGGGGGGGCTCACGCTGATAGTACGTGTATTGATCCGAGCTATGCCGCTCCAGCATCTCGTATATCTTCACAATATTCGTGTCCTCCTCCGTGCCCATGTACTGGTTCCCGGTGCCATCGAAGCACAGCACCAGCCGACGCGGCTGTGACTCTGGCTCCGGCTGATGGAACGGAGTCGGGTGAGGCTTTTCCTCAGCCATGTCCATGTCTACTTGTCGCGTGAGGCAGGGTTGTTAGTATTATTATTCTTATCCCTCCATCGCATGGGAAAACGCCCCCGCGGGAAAGATTCAGCTTTAATAACGTAATTTTTCAGACGCAGGGGCCTGAATGTGAGGACGATCGTCATTGCCCAGCCGAGCTCTTGTTCCTTCGCGTGAGTCGGGCGAGTGGACAATCGCAGCGCTGGGAGACTTGATTGCAGCATCGCGCCTTGCCAAGGGGCCCTAAGATACCCTAATTCCTTTATTTGCGGCGGCGCCGAGACCCTGGCCGTCCCTGCGGTGGAGCCGCGTGCCGTCATGAGCTCGATAGCACCGTCACTGACTTACTGGGCTGGGAAGGTTTGCAGATCCTTGTGTCGGTACGAACTAGCTACGCTGCTACGTATGAACTCCTTGCCGTAGTCCGTACGAGTGCTGATGCCATGAGCCGGGGTATGTGTCTGGCAGGATCAGGATCAGACCGTGATTATTGGCTTTACGGGGGGAGGGACAGAGCGACATACAGGGCCAACTGGAACATGGCTGCACCCTCAGGATCGAGTCAATACGTAGCAGGACACGCAAGCAGAGTCTATCCTGCGGCCTCAGCACTGATCGTTGCATGATCGGATCTGGATCTGGATGCTGACAGGTCAAGACTCAAGACTTGCAGTCAGTGCTGGATGATCGTCTGCTGGGCCGAATGCCGATGGTGTTAAGCTCAGCTGCTGAACCGAACTCCTGCACTGGTGGTATGTACTTAGATTAGGGATCCATTATCCAGGTACACGGATCGCTGTGGGTATCCTCCTGCCATCATGATGGACTTGTGATTACTGATTCCCAGGCCCAGTGGTTTCTTGGTCTTGTTAAGAGGGCAAGCTAGCTGGGTATGTGAAGCTTGTGAAGAGTGTAGTTAAGGCCACTGACTTGGCTGACGTTAAGGGAACTACTAGGTATGCAGGATATATTTATATAGATATATTTATATAAATAGTCACTAAGCCAAGTCTACCAGGTATATCTCAGCACATCTGCTATTATTATTATTAATTCATTTCCCTCTTACTGTCTGCTCTTTCTCACACACCATTCCTGAAATAAATACTCTCTTCTGCTCTGCTAATCCCAATCCATTATGCTCCCAGTACACCTCCTCCCCGTTGTCCTCTTTGCTAGCCGTCACTACAGCATACTAAAAGATATAGTAGGCATAAATGCTCAGCCTGTCCTATAAAACATGACTTGTCTAGAATAGTAGAATAGAGAGATGTAGCTCACCAGCCAAGTCTGCTAAGCACGAACCTGTGGCGGAAAAGTCGACTTACTTATTTACTGTCTATCGACGTCCGGGGATTGGGATTATTGCCTAGCCAGGTAGACTGCGAAGCATTTCGATGTAGGTATTCTATCTATTGATCCGCGAGCGAGGTTGGTGAGGTCGCTACTGGAGGCTGAGCTTGGAAGTCCAAAGCAGTTCCAGTCATTCAATCATTCAATCGGTCGATCGATCGTAGGCTGGCTAGGGAGCCTTTCTATTCAAGGCTCTAGCATACAGATTGGTATGATGCATGACGCATGGTAGGTGGGGAGAATGGTCCCATGTTCCGGCCAATGCAGGGTAAGTACCTAGTGGAGCACTAAAAGGACTATAAGTAATGGTGTTATAGCTTTCTCCAGCGGACAAGATCAGAAAGCAAAAGCAGAGTAAGGTGAATGTCTACCTGATCGGATCGTTGTTACTGCCGCTTATTGAACCTACAGCTATATCAAAAAGAATACCTTACCAGGTAAGGAGGGAGGTGTATCTAAGGGAAGATACGGTGGTAAGGCAAAAAGTCTTTACTGGACCATTGGATGGACAGTTTCAGTGCCATGGGCGACTTAGGTACTGATCAGCTTATATCTATCAGGGTTGGATATCTTCTAGATGACTCCGTCTTCTAGATCAGTCGTGTAGGGCTGTCTGAGTTGTGCGCCATTAATCCATCCCTCCTAGGCCCTCCGACTGCTCAAGTCGGGACGAGAGGACGAAGAGCCGGAACAAACAATCAACCTTGGAAGGCCATCGACTGGATTGACGAGGTCTTGGAGCGAGCGCTTCTATTTTCTTCAAATCGTCTGTCTGGAAGTGTAGACGCCCTCTCCTTCTCCTACATAGATAGGCTATTAGGAGGTAATCCTGGTAAAGCCCAAGTGTAGACTGGTCAGCACCGTCGGCTTCACATCGGGAATAGCACACCGTCGTCGACTTGATAATCTCTCGATATTCAAAGCTCTCCTTCGGCATCCTCGTCCCGCTTGTTCTTCCCCACTACTACATGGTCGTCGGCAGCGTTCTGGCTGCCAGAGGTCTGACACTGGTGACTTTCATCTGCGGGACATGGACATTCTACGACGGTCGCGAGTAAACTGCGACGGCCGGCAGGGCGTTGAGGGTCAATTATCGACACGCTGGATGACGGCAATGGTGGGGTTTATGAGGAAGAGGACGTGGCTGCGATTGAGATGGCGAGGGAGTGGAAGCGGAAGGGTCGGCAGGCTTGCAGAAATGGACGGGAGGGGATCATTGAGCCCTATCTTGGTTGTAACTTGTCGCTCGGCTTGAAGGGAAGAACCGTGGCCCCTCAGATATCGGCTGAAGGTAGGGAAAAGGTAGCGTCGGATGATTGACTCTTCTGGACGGATCCACTTTCGCGTTTCATCCAGCAGCCCAGCGAGGTATACCTGTAATATGGTATGCTCTGCATCAGCAAGGCACAAACCCTAAGTGACCCATTCCCATGATCACAATCACCATGATTCTGCTATCCAACCCCCCAAACCAACACGTGCATCGCAATTCTCCTGGAACTGGAACCGGGCGATCCGGCGCAACCGAGATCAGCGGTGGTTCTTCCCCGCCTCCAGCGCAGCACTAGCAACTAGCCTTGCACTGTTGGTTACAGTCTTCAGGGCTCCTTATCTGCATGCTCGGGGGATGCCCTCTGATTGGCCCGTTCCTGTTATCCCCTGATTCTTGTCAAGGCCGCTCCATCTCGCTTCTGCAGACTGCAGACTCCAGCAAGCTCACTATGGATCTCCAGTCTCGCTGCCAGACGCCTATCACCCTCCTGGCAGCCTATAACCGCCGGCAGATGCACAACGCGCCAAGGGCCTGCCCTGCTTTCGCCCTGGACAGCATCTCGACGATGTAACCTCGCTGTCGCAGAGATACGGGCTGCGAGCCCATCGGCGAAGCCCGATGGCTACGAGCTCCCAGTTCTTTGAAGATAAATACCTCGATATCCTCCTTGAATAGAGAAGAACCACCCGCAAGCCCAATCCCAGTCAAACCAGTGTAGCAGACCACCTACAACCACTACATCACCACCGCCAAAATGTTCCAAGCCAAGGTACCCTCCCCTCCTCCTCCCTTCATCTATACATGCATGCACAATCTAACAGAAAAATAAATAAAGTCCCTCCTCACCCTCCTCCTCACCACCTCCCTCACCCTCGCCCTCCCCACCCTTGAAACCCGCCAGTCCTGCGCCTACACCTGCGGCAGCGTCTGCTACACCTCGTCCGCCGTCTCGGCCGCCCAGAACGCCGGCTACGACCACGTCTCGGCGGGCTCCGACGTCAACGACTACCCGCACGTCTACAACAACTACGAGGGCTTCGACTTCCCCGTCGACCCCACCTACCACGAGTTCCCCATCATGAGCTCCGGCAACATCTACAACGGCGGCTCGCCCGGTCCGGACCGCGTCGTCTTCAACGAGGATAACCAGCTGGCTGGTGTCATTACGCATACGGGGGCCAGTGGCAATGCGTTTGTTTCTTGCTAGGTGGTTACTTATTTACCTTTGGCTAAAGATTGGGGTGGGGGCTAGATGATAGTGAATGAGAAATGATGTGGTTTTCTGAGTTGGGCCGACGGTAGAGGAGGCGTAGATTAATATCTGTAGATACTACTTAGTAACATCCAGGCGCATTCCTGGAACGGTAGCTACGGATCTTTGCATTTAGAACGTCTGACTCGATGCTCCGTAGATTGCAGCTGTAGACCACAGCAGCAGTCCAATACTTCAAAGGATTTCGTTCCTACCTTACCGTCCCTACTAATCAATCAAGCACTGCACGTTGAAATGAGTACTGTAACAATCCCACCGCTCATCATCCCCTTGGGGGTTTACCACCATTTAGGTATACTGGTTAGGTAGGCATTCCTGTTACCCACGGGAATCAACTTAAGGGGAGGAGGGGGGAGAACAGATATCACCTGCTTATCCTACTTAAAAGGAATGATTCACACACTGTACCATACCCACAGAGGCGATCAGGATCAGGGTAGGTATTTCATCTTCGCAGTGACTGACCGACAGAGGCAGAGACAGAGACTGGAGGCTTTGCTTTCCGACTCTTTTCACACTCATATTCGGTATTCGGGACGTAATTAAATCAACTGCGGTAGACAATAAGAGCAAGCCCGTGGTGAAATGACCAGGTCAAATCGAGACCTCATCTGGTGACCCTTGAAGGTACATAGGTGGGTACTTACTCCGTCCTGCCGAAGGCGTGGACTGTTGTGATTTGTGTTTCTAGTACCTATAATAGGGTGCTGTACCTGGTAGGTGATATACGTTGCGTCTTCTCGTCTGATTCGAAGGAGGTAGTTGAAGGCGTGGCTTGAGCTGAATCGATGAGATTAGGGTATCACCTTCTGATGACGCCAGGTATTAGAGAATGGAAGCTTAGGTAGGGAATACTAGTACCCTACCGTGGGGTGAATATCTTGATGATGAATGGAAGTATGAAGGTACTTTTTCCTACTAGGATTGTTGTGACGGCAGTCCGCTCCGGGCAGGGTGGTCTTCACAGTTAGGGTTACCTGGCCATTTACCTGACCCTTCCAAACTTTGGTTACTTACTAGCACACCCCTCAGAGACGGCAGGGAGGGATATAAGAATCCCCTTTCCCCTCCACCTGCGGTCTTCTCTTTTCTCTTGTATTCGTGCCTCTCGCTCTTCGTTAACTACTCGTATACCTCCCCCCGGCCCCTTCTCCTACTAAGGCGGAAATCATCCGTAGCCCTGCCTCTGGGGTGCTTTGCTTTGCTTTCCAATCCCGTTGGAACCCCCCAAACTGGTTTCATATCTGCTCCAAACAGGCTAGGTTGGTTAGTTGCCATCTAAGCTCTCTATCAAGACAGCCCGCCCTCTCGCTCCTTTCTCTTTTCACCCCCCTTCGTCGTGCTTCGCTAACTCCAAGCTCCGACAGGACTTCAACATTGACTTCTCTACTTTCAAATGAGGGTAAAGACTGACGCATCGGCGAGTCCCCTTCCAGGTTGAATGCCAGTTAGACGCCCAGAATCCGATTCTGTGTCGACATCTCGTGTCCGTCCGTAATGCACTGGCCCGCCCTGGCTGTATTCTGGTTGAATTTATTTTCAAGAGCAGATGATACATGAAGAACAGGCTGCTCCGGCTTGTATCCTGCCACGCTGAGAACTCCCAAGAACCAAGATTCTCTTCATCTTCACCGCATCTCAAACGGACAGCAGCCATACCGCATCCCCGGATCCGGCTGTCAATGACGCGGATCAAGATCTGGACCATCGCCCACTGGCCGAGTAAGTTGTGCATTCGATCCTGAGTTCTCTGGCTAGCATAGAAGCGGGACTAAGTAACAGCTGTAGTTTGTTACTACTACTGCTGCTCAAGAAAAAGAGGACCCCTTACGCCTGGACTGCACGCAGGCACTCCTTCAGCCATCGGATCAACAAAGGAAGGTATTCGGAAACGAAAGCTCCCTGAATACATCGCCTTCGTCTCGTCTTCATGCATGACGGGAATCCCATCATATCCATTGACAATCTACGCAACGCAACATCACGATACCCAGGCAGATTGCCCTAGGTTCGAGAGGAGGATGCACGCCGTCTCAAGTCATTCATCTCCCGTCTTGTCTCGCCTTTCCCTTATCCATACGGACTATGTGCATGCCGACGACTTGGCCTTCAACCTCCGTTTTGGACGTACAAATATGGCACGTCTTGACATCATCCCATTGGAAATATTCAGCGAGGAGAACCCCGTATTGGACTACGGACGGAGACGTCCTTATGAAAGCTGAAGCCAGCGACATGATATCCTCCTGAGCATCTGATTCCGCTATAAGCACTGAGCGAAGATTATGACTTTCTTTTTCTAAAAGGGGGGGACACTCCGGCTAGCAAGTAACTACGCTCCAGGAATACAAGGGAATACAAGTCCATTAGATGCCATTCCGCGTCGTTCCTGCTCTTGCTTGCTACAGTCTGCGTCTACGCCGGCCACTTCATGTCATACCTACCGTGAGACGCGTGATATTCAGCGAATGTTCTTGACATTAAGATCGAGCCTCGCACTCTGACCCTAGCGTAATGGGTAGAGTTATCTCGTCGGGATATCTTCTCGCGTATTACTTTGCATGTGTTGAAAACCCCTTTCTCAGCCAGGATGGATATGGCGCCGGGATTTCCACTGATCTGCTTCCTTCCAGTGTTAGGTAGCGATGGACTGTCACGCACAACTCATGCACAGGGGTTTGTTGCTCTGCACCTGCGCCCAGGTCTATACCGAGCTCGAGCTGCTGCTCAGCCTCTGACAAAGCCTGCATTTATCTAGCAGTGCCGCTGCAGATGGCTCTCTTTTTTTTTTTTTTTTTTTCTTCTTTTTTTTTTTTTTTTTCTTTCCTTGAGAAACTGAGAGCTCGAGTGGTTCCCATTCGACAAATCAAGAGGGAGATGGCATCTGGGGACTCAGCGCAATTCTCAGCGCTTGCT
>MU628631.1:0-46058 GCA_025688805.1 Aspergillus egyptiacus
GGGTCGGAAGTACGTAGGTGGGGGTTCTTGCGTGGTTAGCTTACTTTAGAATGGGGTTGGATCCATGAGGAGATGAGACGGGATGTGGTGATTACGTATCTATCGCCTGACAGACGGACGGGATTCTTGCAGGTGATACTGGTCAGGGACACAACCGAGAATCCTACTTACCTACCGTGGATGGGATGGTCGATGCGTACATATTATGAGGGAGTGGAGTATGTATAGCTTGGAAATTTGTCTATAAATCTGCCTAGATTTCAGAATGTATTCGTTCATAATTCATGTTGAGATGACACATATCAATCATATCGAACCCAGTCACTGCAGGGTAGAGGACAGTATGTCTAGTACGCAGTACTAGCGAAGCATCGAGCAAGTAAAGAGACTCTAGTCTTTTGGCGCTGGAGGGGATACCCACTCCCCATCCTCAAACCAGATCCCTGCATCCCCATACTTGCCGGCTTCGGCACCCCGGAGGAACGCGAAACGGAAGAAGAGCGTCTCTGGCTTGTCGTCATCGCTGGGATCCTCCTTGTCGCTGGAATTCGTTGATTCACGGTCTAGGTCCTTGTCGTCACCCTCAACTGTTGACATGTGCTGAAGCTCTAAACCCGAGTGGCCGTGGCGATGCCATGTAAACTCGCCCTCAGGTTCTTCGTCCAGATATCCCCGCCAGCGTTCGACATCGTTAACCAGGACAGAAATCCCGTCTACCCCAAGCTTGCCCATGCGCTCATGTTCCCACAGGGAGAAAGTGATGTTGCCGTTGCCGTGAAAGCGCTCATCGGAGTCTCGGTCTGGTAGGGAAATGGTCACGGTCGAGTCATTGACGTTCGGCCAGGTGCCTCCCCACCACCCGTGCGATCCACCGGGTCCAGGAGCCTGTTCACCAAGCGCGGCCGGGGTTTCGATGATCGACGCAAAGCCCCATCTGGCGATGCCGTTGATGAAGAGACCAAGCAACAAGCCTTGGTAAACCAGCGACGGTCGAGTCGGGAAGGCAGTTCCGTACATTAACAGAATAGCAAGAATATAATGATGGATGCGCAGACGGAGCCCCGGAAGCGGGAGAAGAATCAAGAGAATGAGAGCCAGCGTCCCGTAGACTTTCAGGTAGTGTGGCATCAGTCCACCCATGCGGATGTGGTGGGTCTGGGTGAGAATGACACAGATGATAGTCGGAATCACCAGAGCTAAAGCGAGCTTCGCACCAGGCTGTTGCTGGATATCGTGAGGCGTGAGGCGCTCGAGGGGAATCAGCCTGGCGAAGGTGTAATTGTTCAAGCCCGCAAAGAACGCAGGGGGTAAGAAGAGAAAGGTCTTGCTCAGCTGATATATAGGCAGGGACAACGGGCGTAGAAGCGGCCGAGCGCAGTACCTGTAGAGAACGTAGGCGACGAATGACGCCGGTAGGAGCCGTGAAAGAAAAACGGACAGAAGGTCGGCCAGTTGAGCTCTAGGCGGCGGGTCGGAAACCAAGCCAACCTGGCTGAAAAGCATAAAGAACGTACTGAAGAATAGCACCGCAGGGGACGAACAGAAGAGCCATAAAACGACAAGTGCGCCGATGGTGATGCCGAGCAAAGGCCATCGCGGATCCTGCGGACATGTGGCGTCCGATGACGGCTTGACAAAGCTGAAGGACTTGGGGAACGTCGACGGAAAGCCGATCGAGCTGATCCCATTCCGTTTCGATGCATGGAATGAGTGCGCTGCTCCTTCTAGCCGAGCGACACCGCAGCCCCCGTTATTGTCAATGACTCCCGCGTGGATAGCTGCTTGACAGATCAGGCTGTCCGCCCGATATATGGCCGGCTCATCCGAATCAGGTTCAGGTCCTCCGATAACAAGTCCTCTGTAACTGATTGTTTGGTTACCAACCACATACGGGTCTATGACCTTGGCATCGTGACAATTGGCAGGGCATCGGAAGGCCATCGCGGAAGCCGTGAACGGGCGGCAGTCATTTCCATTGAGTCCACATTTGTTATCACGAGCCCTGCAGAGCCATGTTAGAACTGGTAGAAACGCCTCGCAGTTGAAACTCACCAGAAACTCGTCGAGCACGAAAGGGTCATGGGTCGTCCATAGCCTTCAATGTAGCCGGCTGAGCGAGAGTGTAGGAAAAGTATCGTCCATGGGAGGAACCACGCAAAGTATAAGAGTAAAAGGAGGGAAATTCTATGCTTGCGCTTCGGGAAGAATTTGTCCAAGAATCGGGCCGGCAGTTCTTGAATATGCGGGAACAAGGGCTTCAGCAAGAGGGGATCCGGCGGATCGGGGCCTTTAACCCATTCGGCTATCGTGCGGCCGGCTTTTCGAAGGGGCAAAGGCACCCAGCCCCAGCGAAACGACTTGGAAGACTCCCGTAACCAGACGGGAAGGATAGTGTCGCCGGTATCTACATCGCGAGGGAGTAGGTTGTCGGCAGCGTCGGAATCGTCGGACTGGTCTTCCACCTCGACCGCGCGAGGTACGTACACCCGGGCGCCATCCTCAGGGCCTTCTCCAAACATGCTGTTGTATTTAGGGAACGATCAAACCAGCGAAAGGATACCGAAGCGATTCAAGCGAACCGAAAAAGGTAGATAGCGATAGCCAAGAAGTAGGATTGTCGGGAGTGGTCTAGAACAGACCCTCTCACCAGTGAAGGGTCAATCTTAGTGCCGAAAGGAACCGTGACTCGCAACAATTGGATGAACGATGGAAATAAAGATAGTCAAGGGAGGAATAATATTAATGAGCGATGAGATGAAGCAGAGTCGAGAGGAAGATGACGGTCAAGAGTCAGCCTCCAGAAAACTGTGGTGAGTGGCCAATCAAGCCGGATTATGTCATCGGCAGTTCCCCGCCATTGCCACCTTCCGACGTTTGCATCTTCCAGCCTAGTTTGTGACGGTTTTAAAGGTTCATTCCAGAGTGGCACAGAGACGAAAGTAAATCTGACCGCGGGACTTGTATCCTGAGGGAAGACTATATACTGTTTGGGCTGCAGGGGAAGTACGTAGCAAGGCCGGATTTGGACGGGAACCTCGGGATCTGCCTCAATGCGGGGGGAGATTTTCCCCATACGTCTAATGCATCTTAACGGCTATCCAAGTTACGACTCGCAGATCTTTAACCGTTATACTCAGGTTCCCAGAATACCGGCTAATCTAATATTTTCTTGATACCAAGATGATGTCCCAGAAATCTCGATAGGCTGCACCGCACTCATTGGAGGCCCTCGCGGAGAAGAGTTCCCATTGGCTGTGGAGAACAGCGGCTTTGTTGGCTCCGTCCCGTTTGATTATCAAGCAAAGAGATAACCTAACAGCCTTAAGCCTGGAGCTGTCTTTATATCACCCCCGGCCAAGATGGAGATCTCAACGCACCCCAACTGAGCTTTGAAAGTCGTCTATATGTATTACTGTCCCACCATGGCTTCTTCTCCGCCTCCTCCCCTGGACCTGTCTCATCATTTCAGTTACACGACTAAAAACCGTGCTCCGAGCGCCGTTAAAGATCTCTACAAGTATTTCTTTATCCCAGGCATTGCCAATCTGGCTGGTGGTAAGGCTTGTTTTCGCGCAGCGTCTAGTGTGCCTGACTGACATCGACTCCGAAACTCTTCTCTAGGCCTACCAAATGCCTCATACTTTCCCTACGACACGTTGGAAGCCTCCGCCGCTCGGCCTGAGCGATTCCCAACTGACCCCGACGGCAAAAAGACTACAGAACCACAGCCAACCGACCGGGTAGTCATACCCAAGGAGTCCCAAAGCCCTGTCCAGAAGAAGATTGATATCACAACGGCCTTACAATATGGCACAGCCGAAGGACTTCCGCCTCTGGCGACGTTCGTCAATAAATTCGCTCGCGAGCATCTGCACCCGAATGTTCCGTATGCCGGCGGACCAGGTACAATTCTGACAACAGGCTCAACTGACGGATTTTCCAAGACCATTGAAGCCTTCACGAATACATGGAATCCCGACAGAGATCCCGTGCACCAACGCGAGGGCCTTCTATGCGAGGAGTTCGTATATATGAATGCCATTCAGGCCGTACAGCCAAGAGGTATCAATGTGGTCCCGGTCGCTATCGACGCGGAGGGGATGCTTCCTTACGGCCCGGGGGGTCTGTTGGATGTCCTGCAAAACTGGGACTATCGCAGAGGCCAGCGTCCACACTTAATGTACACCATAACGTAGGTTCATTTTCTTCCTAACAGATTCCTGATATAAGTGTCAATGGCTAATTATCTGCCCACTGCAGTATCGGCCAGAACCCAACTGGTGGCACCTTGTCCGTTGAGCGGCGCAAGGAGATCTATGCCATCTGTCAGAAATTTGACGTGGTCATTGTGGAGGATGACCCTTACTGGAACCTGCAATTCCCGTCAGCTAAAAAGCTGCAAGCGCAGTATCGGGGCACCCACACGAAGCTGTCAGAACGTAATTACAACGCTGGAAAGAAATCCTCCGGATACAAGTTTCTCGATTCTCTAGTACCGTCATACCTTTCCATCGATACAGACGGCCGCGTTGTTCGCCTTGACACTTTCTCAAAAACCATCGCTCCGGGTTGCCGTCTCGGCTGGGTTACCGCGCAGCCAGCCGTAATCGAGAGGCTTGGACGGATCACAGAGACAACCTCTCAGGCGCCATCAGGGTTCGTCCAGGCCATGGTCGCCGATCTTATCCTGGGGCAGCAAGCGGACGAAAAACCTGCCACTTCACGCAAGAAAGAGGCTCGGCAAGGCTGGCGAATGGATGGTTGGGTTCGGTGGCTTGAGGGCCTACGCGCCGGGTACGAACATCGTATGCAGCAAATGTGCAAGCGTCTCGAGGAGGGCAAGTTCACCACGACCGACGCCAAGGAGAATCTTGCGTTCGCAATGACCGACGAGGAGGAATCATGGGAAGTCCTGGATAAAGTCCAGATGTATGACTTCTCATGGCCCACCGGGGGCATGTTCGTCTGGGTCAAGATCTGCTTCGACAACCATCCTTTGCGCCGGAGATATGGCGCCGAGAGGTTGTCCAAAGCCCTATGGGCACATTTCACGCAGAAGCCACACCTATGTCTTCTCGGACCGGGGACGATATTCGCCCCGACGGATGAAGTCAAGCGTCGTGGCCATCAATATGTCCGCCTATGCTTTGCTGCGATGCCTGCAGAAGAACTGCCGTCGATTACAGAGAGACTTGTGGATGGTTTCCGGGCGTTCTGGCAGCGGAAGGACCTGGATGGCCTTGAGGATGAGAACTCGACGCAAGCCATGCAAAAGCTGCAGACCGAGACTGCTGCTAATTTTCTTGGAATTGGGTGTTAGGCCGATATTTCCGGAATTCTACAACTGAGGCTGTTTAGGGTAGGTTTATTAAACCAGAATATAATATTTAGCAAATAATTCATAAGACATGGTCTTCTCTCAATACAACATCATCCTTTGAATAGTTCTTTCTGCCAGACTCTGCATGAAATATGCAATCTTAATCTGTGCATTACTAATCACACTATCCAAATTATGCATCCTGCCCTGCGGGGATATCTCCAACAATTCTCGCGGTAAATTGTTTCCCTCTACGAATTCACCAGTAACCACCTCTCAATGGCTCACACCAGCATGCGAAGATGTCCGCCGACCTTTCCACCCTCCAAAACACCGAACTGGCCGAGGAGATCGAAGCCATAAACGCCATCTACGAACCCGACACAATAACAGTCACCAACATCTCTTCATCCTCCACCACCGCCTCAACATTAGACCTAGGCACAAACTCAAGCGCCTCACCGGCCGAAACGTCTACAACAATCAAACTCCAAGTACCTAACCACCCGCACCTCTCCTTCCTCCTCGCCTTCGGCGACACCTATCCCGACACCAGACCCCGAATCCTCGGAACCGCCTCAACTGCCGCGCGCGGCGAAGGGAAAATCGCGATCGATGTGCTCGAGGACATCCTGAACCGGACATACCAGCCCGGCGCGGTGTGCCTGTTTGACGTGATCAACGAAGTGATCGAAGTATTCGAGGAGCTGAGTATCGGCGGCACAAACGATGCCGCCACAGGCACCACAAGCACGCAAAAGAACAAGACAGAAGAAGACACCGACGATGCGACGCTGGCCTCAAACATGAACGCCTTATCCTTACATGAATCCCTCGGCCTCGAGTCCCCGCCGGACTGGATCCTGTCGGAGGTCATAACAGAGAAGAAGTCCGTCTTCGTTGGGCGCGCGGCCCACGTGAGCAGTTTGGACCAGGCGCAAAAGTACATTGATTACCTGCTTGCGACGGATAAGAAGGTTGCGTCTGCGACGCATAATATCAGTGCGTGGCGGATTCGGCAGAAGTCAACTAGGCCGACGGTCTCTTCCAATACGAAGGATAGATCCGCCGACGGGAAGGGATCTGCATCTACGTCTGTGTCGTCTACGGAGATGATCATTCAGGACTGCGATGATGATGGCGAGACAGCGGCGGGCGGGAGACTGCTGCATCTCATGCAGCTGATGGATGTTTGGGATGTCGTCGTTGTGGTGACGAGGTGGTACGGGGGTGTGCTCTTGGGGCCGGACCGGTTTCGCATCATCAATGCGGCTGGGCGGGATGCGTTGGTGAGGGGTGGGTTTGCGAAGGAGAAGGAGAAGGAGGGCGCGACGGAGAAGGGGAAGAAGAAGGGAAAGAAGTGAGCGTCGGGGACATACTCTGTCTGGGATGTCTCAGGCAGTGAAAAAGCTAGTCGTGAATCGTCTCCGGCTGTATGCCTGGATTGGCCCTGGTCGGGTCAACCAGAATATACCTATTTGAGGGCAACGCCCTGATACGACACGGCAGTCCGGGTTGCTGAGCGTTCCCAGCCTATCCGGCACCTAACCCTCGCAGCCCTGCCCTGTTGCTGCCACATCCATCGCAGGCAACCGAGCAACGGACGGGGGAAAGGCATCAGCTCCCGCGGCAAGAGAAACACTACTCAGGCCTATCAAGTTGGAAAGATAGATCCCGATCACCTTTGGAGAACCAAAACTCCCCGCAATGAAAATACACACAGAGAGAAAAAGAAAAGAGTATAGTATATTTTTCTAGATCTAGACTAGACGGATACCTGCCTGCAGTCCAAGCCCAAATAGAGTTTCAAGCTGCAGGAGGCGGTGTTTCAGCATCTCTACTTTTCGACGAACCACTCCCAAACACCCTCTTTCCTAAAATCTTAGCTAAAACGCTCTATCTGCCCCGCAACTTGGAAGGATTACCTTATTAGATATTCCTTCCAAAAAGACGCGAACTCTAGATACCAGATTTCTCCAAGGGGGAACAAGACCGAGAATGGATCCAATTGGATTACCTATCTACCCAGCGTGAGGTTACATGGTCGCCAGGAACGCGTGGGCCCTGGCCGACGGGATTGGAGAGGACCTACCGGCTGTCCTGTACCTCCGTGCAGGTGCCGTGCTCGGTTTTCGCCCTTGGATTGGTCAAGACTCATTTCTATGAACTGACCCTAGCTTGTTGGAGTGGAGGGACGGTATCCATGTGCTTTTTCAGCAAACCAAAAGGTTTAACCTGGAATGCAACGCAATGCTGTTACCTAGTCAAGTGGCAAATGATTTATAGTTAACTGTCAATCACAGTCTGTAGCATGCCAGCTGCACGGCAATAGTGAAACACCGACATAAATATAGGTATATGCGAGCGCTATATACGGAGTAGCTTCAGGGAAGGGAGGAGTAACCGCCCAAACAATGAGTGAGATTTATATATATATATACCAAGCCGGATAATTTATGCATGTACCAGATTCCAACAAGACGAGGCTGTAAATATTGGATCGCTCCAGCTCAATGATATGGAACGCCCAGTCGCAATGGCGTAACGTAGCCCGCTTCACCAAAGACAGCCCTAACCCCCTTATAGTCGTCCACCTCTCCTAGTTGGACCCTCTTATTGCCGAGGATACTCGCCCGCTCGTCCGCCTCGAGAGGATCGTCATCCCTCCCCGTTAACGAGATATAGCGATTGCCGTAAGTCAGACCGATGACGGGGTCAAACATATTGGGCGCCAGTGTCCTAAGCCGAACCCAGATACCTGCGATACCTAACCCGACCAGCAGGACAGTTGAGATGATGAGGATGACAACCCAGACGTACTCGGGTTTGTAGACCTCCGTGTAATGCGTTAAAGTGGCGGTGGAGGAGGCTCCGACGAAGGGAGCGCCGAAGTCGACGAGCATCGCGACACCCACAGGCCAGAGGTAACAGTTTGCTTCGTATCTGTTCCACATTGTTTCGTTGGCGGCCGTGAGGAGTCCGTTGATTGGGATGTGAGGGGCGCCGTAGAAGCTTAAGTTGTCTGCGGGGAGGTTGCCTGCGAATCCCGTTGGAGCCATGAAGGCTTGGATGCCCGTGTTGAGTAGGATGGAGGCCCTGGTAGCGAAGAGGTCGAGGTCGATGCTTGACATGTTGACGCCTTCGGGGATGCCGCCGATGCCCGTCTGGATCGGGGCGATGCGAGAGTCGTTGAGGAAAAGTTCCGATGTGCTGGAACCCCAGATGACTTCTCGCCCGCCGCGTCCGGTGCTCGCGACGGTGATCATCTCGAGGACTTTCCACCCCCAGTAGTCCATCGCGGTTAAGTTCCCGCTGCGGTGGTCTGTGGTGGACTTGCGGATTTTTGTAGCCGCGCAGCCTTTGTCGATGCACTCTATGTACGCTTCCACCTGGCGCTGGGTGACCTGACAGGCGGTCGTCGATGTTTCCAGCATGAAGGTGGAATCGAAGCGTAGGGTGCGGGGTAGTGTATAGTTGGGGTTCTTTGGGTCAATAATGTCATCATCCGAATAGCCATACTCGAAGCTCAATCCACCAGCGTAGTATCCGTCGGCAGGAAGGCCAAGGTATTTCTGGGAGCGAATGAACTGTTCTTTACCCGTTTGGGTAAAGCAGTCGTCACAACCTATTGTTAAGCCAGAGGTATAATTAGAGGAATCCATTCGACGGAAAGGTTCACAAGACAATTCGAGGTAGGATGTTTCAACAGCAAAGCCAACATCCCCTTGCCTCATCAATTCAGGTAAGCCAATGACCGGCATGCCAAATAGAGATGTGTAATCCTCGATCTGGGACGGCTTTCTGACAGGCATCCAGCCATCGTCGGCTATCAGCGACCGATTTCCTGCCTCCAGCCGAGGAATCTTGACGTTTGCCCATTGGTCGACGGGACCAGCCTTGGTTTCGATGCTCTGCATTAAACTGGCCGAGTAGAGGTCTCGCATTGATAATGGCCATGAGCCGTCATTTCTCACCATGATAGCGAGACGCGTGAACATGGCCCCGAGCGGACCGTTATCCCAGTATCGTAACTCAGGGTGGGTGATGTCGGTGGAGTTGGCCTTGTACATTAACCGAATGGTACTCTGGCCTCCTAGCGGTGACATGGCCCATAGAATCAACAGGAGCCAGACGAGTAGCGATGTGGGCATGCTGACGAGATGTAAGATGGGGTCGGCTGTGGCGTTGGTGTTCATCAAGGCCCATAATGTCTAGTAACAAGGCGCCACCTTAGCGATGGATGGGAACCTGAAGAGGAAAGACAGGGGCCTTACCGAAATGTTCACAGATACCTGGGCACAGTATCGGCCAATGCTCTTCAGAGACCGAGAAAGAAGAGCTGCAAACAGGATGGGGTATATGGTAGGTCCCTGGACTTTGTTGAGTCTCTTTCTTAGAGCATATCGACGAATACACGGCATACCAGCTTCATCGCTTGTTCCATGGCCAAGCCAAAACTATCTCCAGTCGGTCGATTCTGGATACATAACGCTGCGATTGCAAGGACTTCCAGGCAGTTAGCTTCACAGTTTCAGACCACATATGGCTGGATGAGTACCGATGAAGCACAAAGCCACCAAACAGAGGAATGCCTCGAAGACGAGCGCAATAATGGACCCGGCTGGCTTCTTGAGCATTCGCCCGGGTTTGCTCTCAGCATTGGCGTTGACTGCTACATGATTCGAAAAGGCCAATTTCGAAGCCGAGTCTGAGCGGAAGGAAAAGCTTCTGTTGTCCCGCAACCTCTGCGCCATCGGTGGGCTTGACCCCCTCTCCGTCTGATAAATCATGATGATATGTCGATGGTTGGTCTGGGGTGCTCGCGACTGTGGGCGTTTGGACGCATTTTAAAAGTTGCGGATGGCACTGCCACCCACCTCGTAGCAGCCGCCGGACTGCAACGTCAAGGAAGAGCTGCATTCCTGTGCCATTTTTATCAAATCATGACGCTCGGCAGCGGTTAGCTATCTAGTAAATACGAAACTGGCCAATGGCAGTCGTCGATGGTAGCAGGGGTTCGTTGGCGATCGTTTCGACCGGCGCTTAGAGCACTTGGACAGGACTTCGAAACCGCTTTAGCGAGGGGCTCCATTGAGGGAGCGCCTATGATCCCAAGGTCTTTTCTCTTTTCCCGCGAAATTGTAGGATTCGGACAATGTGCTCTTTTCCCAAAGATCACGATAATGACCTTTCTGGACGGTTGTTTGTGCGGAGTTTGAGTGGAATGATCGATGAAGAAAAAAGCCGGGGTGACACACCGGGCCGTTTTGCCGTCGATCAACAGGAGATTGGAACAAAACAGTCCACAACGGAGACAGAAACTTGGGATATCTTTACATTATTTCCAGCCAGGAAATGAAGATAATAGCTCAACTGTGCGATAAGACTCGGCCGTTGCCCTCTTGAATTTGGCCAGAGAGCTCAACTTTCAATAGCGAAAGTCTCCTACCTTACCGGGGGAAAATCCCAAGCCAGCCCGGAGGTCACCAGAGCCTAGCTCTGGTAATACCCCTCGTCGAAAGCTCAAGGCATTGCTTGATCAACTTGGAGCTGAGTTTCTAAGAGCTTCCCAAGCTGGGGGAGTCCTGATCCAGCATGCCAATATCTTCTGCAAGGTACAATATCCCGGTGAGTTCGCAGTCGCTTTGGCACCACGAAACGTTGGTACTTTCGCGTTTACAGGAATGGAATAAGTCTGATATTAACAGTCAGCAATGCAAAAAGGCAGTAGTATGGGCCTGCAGTGCTTAAGAGAAGCTAGAGGAGAGACACTACCTAGGTACCACCATCAGTCTGTTCTGCCGGTTATCCCAAGGTTTTTGATGACTTTCATGAAGGAGAAGGACAACAGGTGCCCATTGCTGATCAAGATAGAAACTAACTGCATAAACCACGGCATTGCAACCATTGGCTCAGGAAGACTTCAAGTGGTTGGAGGACCTTCCTGTTCGTGATGTTGGAGGAAGAAGGCCTAGAGATATTTGCAAACCCATACTATTTATAACTAGACGGCCACTATCTTTCCGCTTGTCAACGAGGGGATTCTACCCTGCCCATCTGAGTTTCTCAGTCAACGAGCCTTTCCATAATACCGAGCCCATCCATTGTCCAAGAAACCATTAGGCGCAGGCACTCGAACAGCAGTCGCTAATATTTCTTATTGGTCTCTTCTCAAGTCTCCTGCTGGAGCTAGGTTCTGCATCAGATCTTCAACCCCCAACCAGACTAAGCAACTACTGCATGCACGTCCTGAAGAATATCAGAATCGTTACTGGCAAGGGTGCCGCCGGCGCTAACTGCTGACCACGAGAGCATGCATGAACTTGAGCCCACACCATGTTGATATTCATAAAACAGCGAAAGCTTAATGTTAGGCAGAACAAGGTCATTGTCTGCCCGAATTACGGTTCTTCTTTCAGCCATTGGACCAAAAGCTAGTAGACGGCGGTTAAAGATCAACGCCCAACTTCTATGACATACGGACCATTGGATTGCAGATAGCATAGTTCAAAAACGTGTCACTCCGCTACGTGCTCCCTTATTTGGCATTATCAGTAAATTTAGGCCTACCGGTAAAAATGAAGCGCAGTCAGGGTGGCCTCTATGTGGCCGGTTTATAACTGCATAGCCGCTGCGCAGTACCATGTGCACTATACAAACTCTAACCATTGCAGTAGTGCAATGGTAACCAGTAGACTCGAAATGCATATGTGATCCGCGACAACATGTGTTACTACCAAGGAATCCGCTTGACTCGAGGGGGGAACCGTGGCCTGGCCGCCTGAATGTGTCTTGAGAGCCCATCAAGTTTGAGGCATACGCGAACGTTCTAAAATGACATCAATCACTATCAGCTTAGGTAGACAAAGATCCCCCAAGCCCGATAAAGTTTCTTGCCCCGTTTTGAGATCTTTGATCGGACGGCGTACTGCCAAATCAGGGTCCAATACCGGGAGGAACCAACCCAACTTGATACGCTTCTCGAATGGCTTGAGGGATTGGTCCGGGGCTCCTTCAAAATGTGATCTCTCAAACAGGTTCGTGAACTGTCTACTCTAGATACCTAACAGTGACGTCTTTGGCGTTAGCATTTGCGGTGGTCACTCAAACCTACCTACCCAAGATTGGTTGGACGGATCATGGGCTATCATACCAGAAGACATCAGCCGAGCCCAGGATTGAATGCTGTTCCAAGGCTCGGAATCTCGGCCTGTCAAGGAAAACATCTGCTCTTGATCGCTTCCGCGTATCTGAGGCCGAGACATGGCATGGGACCGCATGGCTCGTATTCGAGCCTGAATTGACCAGTCGCCGTTGAAGATTTAAATTATTTTGCCGACGACAGTCGAGACAATAATAAAATAAAATCAAACTTTCTGTATCATCATGGATCGACCATTTTTCACATTGCGGGGTCATAATTTTTCTGAAACAAAGCCAACTTGCTTAGTACTTGGTAGATACTACCACTACGTACCAGTACTGCGTAGTCGTATTTGCGCGGCCGTGGCTCCGTTAGGACCGTTGGGCCGATCGAAGGGCTCTAGAATGATGATTAACAATAACTGCGGAGTGCGGATCATTAGCAATGTCCACTCTCATCAAAATGTATACTATACGTACATAAATTAAGTCTACCAAAATATCTCAGATATTCCTAAGGACTCAGACGTGTGTGGTCTGTATACTACCTATACCGACTCGTAAATGTTAGAATCCGGTTCGGCTACGGGGATCCATGTGTCTGTACCATGGCTGGCGCCTAGGCACACTCTCCTATCGGGCTCCTCCGAACAAGATCCATCAGGCACCGGTCAACTTGGTCAGGAACCCTGGATTGGAACATGATCCAGCTTGCCGGGCAGCCTTTAGGTTGGACTCTCAAGTTTCAACCCACCCAAACCTCAAGCTGGAGGTGTTATTCGAGATCATGATTGGTGACTTGCTACGAAACCTGGGCGGTAAAAAGTACATGTGAACAACCTCCTCGAAGTCAAAAGTCCTGCAATCGCCACCCGGAGACCCGCAATATTGCGTAGGTGCTCGAGACTACTGAGACAGAACTCAGGACTAGTCAACTAGTAGTACTACACTGTGGTGCTGAAACGAGACGCCATAGATTCAGCCACAATTAGGCAACTGAAAATGCGATACGGTAGTGTGGGGAGAATCGGCGACCGTGATAGAAACAGTCCGAGTTCTCCAACCTGACTCGGGAGCAACGTCTACTCGGTGTTGGGACTTTTGTAGGGAGCCCTTGACGGAAAAGAAGTCCACCTTTATGAAACAAAGACCCTACTAGTACTACTATCCGTCTGGGCCCGAGAAGGGTGATCATGATGCTTGATGCGACTGCAAACTACTATCTTACCAGATACGTCTACTGCAAAGGTCCCAGAGGGCAACGTTGGTGGCTAAGTGTTTGGTGAAGATCGCCCCACGCCTGAAGCTGAGAGACAAGATTGACGGTCGCCCGACGCCATCGAAGGATGCCTCCTGAATTTTGATTCCTAAACCAGAATTTGCCGCTTTACCTTGAATTATTTTACGGTGTTATAGAAAACTTATTATTATTATTACTATTATGCAATTGAGCCCGAAGTTTGCACTGTACCTACCACTGTACCAGCCTTGCCGTATATGACGTGGAGCTCGTCGGCAAAGCCATCATTCCTTCATCTCGCTTCAAACTTCTGGCCCAGGTATTGAGGAGGCTCTAGAAGTCCAGAGCAAGCGTAGTAGTAGATTCATTTGATGCGTCAAAGTCTTCATGGAGGAACCAGCGGAGAGTAATAATAATGGACACTGACTCGGGAGGTATCTACTTCTATCCGTGGACTCGTACCTGGCAGATCACCAGATGTAACTGAGGAGCTGGGATCGAAAATTCAAGACGTGTCGACCGAAATTCTCGCCTCCAAAATATTCAGATCAGGAGAGAAAGGTTGACTATAAAGTGCTGATTGGTGACACCTCAACCGAGCCTTGGGCCAATGTGATGCTGAGAAGAGGCTGCCGTCCCAGGCACTTGGAGCCAGGGCAATGGTGCGACATGCCAAGTCCCAGGGATACCTTAATGGAGGTATAGTATTATTATTATTGTTCCTCTTGCAGAGAATTTATGCCGGCCAAACATACCAATACCTAGCCAGCAACCGAGATTGGGCTCTAATCCTGGTGCTTTACCACGTATTTACAGTACACACCTTTGCTGGTGGGATGATGTTCTTCACGAGGGAGTGGACCGTTGGATTCTCAATAGCGACACTGCACTCAATCCAGCCTAGCTGATATCACCATTGGCCGAATAGAAATTGCAGTCCTCGCTTTTTCGAGATCCTCTTCAAGAAGTGGTCCGGCGATGGCCTTGATGATCCAGATACCGATGTGGACCTACTGCGGCTGGCTCGACATGCTGTTTCATCTCGGCTGAGATGTGTCCATTCGCGATGCAGTCTCAGGGTCCCTGATGCCCATGATTCTTCCCCTGCCCACCCCACTGCTCTGCTCCTTCGTCGGCTGTAGGATCTGGGTGGGTGCGCTTCTGGGATTGCCGGTAGACTATAAGACCCCCCTCCCATGCCAATGCTGGACTTCTTTCTCTTTCCTCTTGCCATCAGCGTCCCTATCCTTTCCATTCCTTGAACTCGTTCGACAGTTCTACAGGCTAGTTCCTGTTGTTCCATTCCTTTCCAAAAAAAGTCTGGTGATCTTTTGCCTGCGGCAAACACCAACACTCCTTTTTCAGACCACGAGAAGCGACAGAGATCTTCTTTGCATTCCTGTCAACAAGAAGCAGATCTTAATCAAGAGTCTGCTCCATCGCAAAGGTATTGCCCCACCGCTTTAGTCTGGTTTGTCAGAATAAAATCTCCTTGTTCTCACCCAATTGTACTTGCACGCATGCTGCGTCCCTCGGCTGCCTGGATGTGTCCTTCTCTATTCTTCCAATGATTTCACCAGTGCCCTGCTAAGTCCTCATCAGACATCCTTGTCACTTAGGTCTTGTTTATTCTGTCCCGTCTGGAACGGTCAGGATACAATACACTCCCTCAACCGTCGAACGATCTTAAGGAACATATCGGAAGTCTCACCTATCCCAAGATGTTCGCCAAATCAGCTTTTGCGGCCGCTGCCGTTTTCGGTGTTTCTCTCGTTGAGGCACACCAGTACATGGTTCAGCCCGTTCCGTACGACTTTTCCCTTGACAGCTTTAGCAACTCCCCTCTCTTGGCCGATGGCAGCGACTTTCCTTGCAGAGCCAGCTCCTATTCAGTCGTGGAGGAGAATGTGATGGAAATTGGCGAGCCCCAAGAGTTGGCGTTCGTTGGGACTGCCACCCACGGTGGCGGCTCCTGTCAGATCAGCATCACTCGCGATCGTGCTCCTACCAAGGACACCAAGTGGAGTGTCATCAAGTCAATTGAAGGAGGATGTGTTGCCGACGTCAGCGGCAATCTCGCGGGCAGTAATGCCAAAACGCCCAATCCTTACCATTTCAATTTCACCATTCCGGATGATGTGGAGCCTGGCAAGTACACCTTGGCTTATACTTGGATCAACCGCATTGGCGTCCGTGAAATGTACATGGATTGTGCTCCCATTACTGTGACTGGAGGCTCTGCCTCGAAGAGGTCAGAGACTGGCGTTACGAAGCGTTCCCTCGACAACTACCCCGACATGTTCATCGCCAACATCAACGGTTGCAAGACCGAGGAGGGTAAGGACATCCGTTTCCCTTGCCCTGGCGATACTGTGGAGTACCTGGGTGACCCTACGAATCTTCTCCCTGAGAGTGCACCTATCTGCAGTCTGGGCTCTCCCTCCTGGGGAACTTCCGGTTACTCCTGTTCTTCCGGCTCCGGCTCCGGTTCTGGCTCCGGCTCTACGCCAGACCAACCATCTACCTCGACTCCAGCTGAAGAACCCTCAGTCAGCGTTGGGATTGATGCTGGTGTTGCTGTCCCCGATTTGACTCCTGCGCCCACGCAGCCATCGGAGCCTACCCAGACCTCGGATCCCGTTGTCGTCCCCACTACTACCGAAACCGTCGCCCCTGCTCCGACATCCGACTCTGCTCCGACTTCCGACCCTGCACCCAGCGCCCCCTCCAGCTCCGGAACTCTCTCCGGGCCCTGCACCGAAGAGGGCATCTGGAACTGTATCGATGGTTCCTCTTTCCAGCGCTGTGCGAGTGGCACCTGGACTCCCAGTCAGGCAATGGCTGCCGGTACTGAGTGTACCCCTGGTCAAAGCGCCGACTTCACTGTCAAGGCTGCTCCTATTAAGTCTCGCATGCTCAAGGAGAAGCGCTCCCACAGGCGCTCTCACGGAGCTCATGCCCGCGTCCACTCATAAAAGCCCCTGCATCCGCTGGCTCGGATGGCACGACTTTGTGTGCTTCCATTCGTTTCCACTCACGGTTCGTGATGGACCCCTTTTGACATTCGCTTCGTTTCCTGTATTTACATCCTCTAGCGACGGTGGAAATGACTGCGCAAAACAATCATCTTGTGTACATGGTATACAGGCACTAGATAGCATATACAACCGTTTGGTGTCGACTCTTACTTTCATCGTAAGAAGCTCTAGCTCTAGCCGTAGCTGCAACTGTAACTGGACCTGCAACCTCGGTAAGGTACGTCTCAGGAGTCACCTAGCACCAGCCACTCCTGCCCTGCCCAGTGTGGCTGCGTGAAAGATTGCCAAGTGCGTAGCCAGCTCAGCCACCCGTCCTACGGAGCTCTTCCCTCTTTTGCAATGGATCGCCGCGGATGGACGGGATTAGATCTACATACACTCCTCAAAATACTGAGGCACGCGTAAGCACGTAACATATCTACTACACAGCCACTCCAATATCATCATCGCCTACATCTCTCCCTTGCTGAAAGGGCCCTGGAGTGGTACCTGTTTCTTCCATTGTACTCTGTATCCGCACTGCAGAGCTTCACGTTGATACTGTGCATTGCACTAACTAACTAGCATCTATCGTGTAAACATGTGAATATTATCATGGCAAATTCGCTTGCAAAGATAACAGGTTTTCATTAAACCTACTTACCTGCTTATGTGGTAAGTAAGTAGGTGCCTAACGTATTGGTGGGAAGCTGGAGCCAAAGCAGGACCATTTTTGATCTTGATCTTTACCTGGCTGCCCAACTCATGCTCAGTTCGTAGAGATATAGATCGATATAGATATAGAAGCTCAATGTACGTTATATTATATTAGGGCAATGATTCTCCACAAGATTTATGTACCGGCGAGTTCTTTCCCAGTCCATTCCCCGGGGGACACACACACCTCCACATTTCCTTCTCCGTCTCCTCCTTCTCTGTCTTGTAGTAAACACCTAACCAGGTGAGATAAACACCTTCAAACAAACAGACCCGAGCCCCGTCATCACTCCCTAGCCCTAAACTCCAGCTCGACGGTTTCATCAGCAACAAAGAACGGCTCGACGTCCCACGCCACTGGTTTTTTTTGCTCGCCGCCGGCGTATCGGATGTCGTAGCGCAGGATCATCTCTCCGAGCATGTGCTTCAGCATTCGGATGGCGTAGAATCGACCCGGGCATGCTTGGCGGCCGTATCCGAATCTATGTATATGTTGGCCGAGGTTTAAGAAAGGGGGTTTGCGTTGCAAGACAAGACAAGAGTGGAGGGGTGAACTTACAAGAGTGAGCGATGTCGGGTTGCTTTGCGAACAATAATGATGGATCGAGTCAGATTAGTCTGCTTCTGGTCTACTTTTCATAGAAAGGAAAGGAAAGGGAAGGGAAGGGAAGGTTACAATTGCTTGATAGAGCCCCGTCGTTACCTGCAGGTTCTTCCTCCTGTTTCATCTTGTAGAAGCGGAGTCCGTCAAACTTTTCCGGGTCTGCGTAGGTATTCGGGTCCAGACGCATGTAATAGGTGGGGAATGTAATGATGGAGCCCTTGGGAAGGGTAAAGGTATCAGAAAACCGGAAGGAATCGCCCATGACAAGGCGCCATCCTGTCACTACGGAGTGGTCAGCGATGGATATGGATATATGGTAGGAAAGGAACTCACAAGGGGCCAACGAGGTGGCCAGCCTCACGCTCTCCTGTATAAAGGAGTCGAGCTTCTTCATTTTGGAAAGGGAGGTTTCCCCCCATCCGCTCCCGGTCTCTGCAAGGACTTGCTTGATCTCCGCGCGGATCTCCTCGACACAGTCCCTATGCAAGGCTGCATCGAAAAACAGATTCAACACCGTGTCTGGAGGGGTACTGATTAGGCCCGATGTAGCACGGGCAAGCCGCTGTGCAATCACCTCGGGCGTGGCTTGCTGGCCGGGGGGCTCTTGCTCCAGGGCCCACTGGATGCAGTCCAGTGGTGGTGATGCATCGGGGTTTTCTTCCAGCTTCTTCTTCCTCTTGTCGATCTCCTCGGCCACGAAGCGGGTGACAATGACCAGATTCCGGTTCAGTCTACGTTGGAGGAAGGCATTTACAAGTTTGTTCAGAGGCCAGACATTGAGCCGGCGCGCCAGGAAAGCATAGGACACAATGTTGAGTGAATAGCGCTCCATGGCTTCGCAGAAGTAGTCATTTTCGACCAGATTCTCGCCGAAGACGATGCGACCGGAGACATGCTTGGTCATGTTCTGGGCAAGGGTGCACCCCTTGACTCTCTTCCATTCCCTCGGTCTTCCAATCTTCTTGTCCAGGATTTGCTCGGTGCGGCCGTGAAGCAGAGGATCCATGTCGGCTGGTGCAGCGTTAGGTCTGCCTGGTTCGGAGTTTATCTTTACAAAGGTCCACTCACCCAGATTCGCATTGAGTAGCTTCGACCCAACTTGGGCCACGGATTGGTCGAGGAGATCTGGAATGACTTGCTGAACCCATGGAGTCAATCAATTGAGCATCATCCATGGCTTTGGAGGACTTACATTCACAACTTCTCGGAGGCTCAGCGTCGGCCCACTCTGGTTCTTGATCCTCTCGAGATACTCCGGCGGCAAGACATAGACCCATTTCTGAAGCGAGATTATCCAGAACTTGAAAGGTTTTCCTTTCTTACTATACTGCAATCGAGTCAGCCTACCTGCCCAGTGTCTGATTGTTTGGGGGGGGGGTGGACTTGCTCTGTGATATGCTTCCTCGAGATATGGGGTAAACCTCGGGATTAACAGTCTCCAATATGAGCCCGTGCGATAGACATCTATGATTCGCGACCGGGGGAGCTTAGGGATGCTCTTGAGGTTATACGGATCCTCATCGCGGTAGAGGCGAGTTGCGATTAGCACGACGGTCAGGAGCGCTATAGTAGCAAGCTGGGGGCCTATGAAGGCGAGCATGGACGGGTGTGTCGAGAGCAACACGGAGGGGTCTAGGAAACATTTCCTAATTAGCAGACGTAAAACTCAAGAGCAGGCATACTGGATCGATGTACCTTTGAGAGATGGTAGGATCGTGGTCAAGTTGTCCATGGTGAACATCGATCTTTTGGTAAGGTAGGAGGCAGACTTGCGGAATGACTGGATATCCTGATTCTAAGCTCTTTATACCATACTGAAAGGTATCTACTCACGAACTACGAATGCGCAGCTGGCATCCTTGTCATTGCAGATAGCAACCCTCTTCGGATTCTCCGACTCCGGCTCCGACTCCCGCTCATCGCGCATCCGATTTCATATCTGAATATCCCCCCCTTCTCAGCAGCTTACAGGGAGAGTGTCCATGGTCAGCAGTCTAGCTATCAGAGGATGATGACTGGATGTCTGCACCTTCGAGTGAGTAAAGGAGGGTCGTGCGAGAGGCCGCGGAGCGTCGGAAAGTCAATTTCTGGACTGTCTTCAGAACCATTTCAAATCGGCCTGCAGACCGTAGCGCCATCGATGCTCAACGAGACCGACTTCAATCGCCTGCGGGTATGGGTCCTATTCTGTCCCTCTTGGTTTCCAAGCTGACATACGTGCCGTACTATACCATGGATGTCCATGTCTGCGGAGGAAGCTTTATCCGCCATCTGAATTCCTTTTAACTGGTCCAAATTTTGAGTTGATCAGCGCCTTGCAACTGCAGCTTTCTTCAGTCGCTTGTGACACCTCCGGACATTGCCTCAACCGCTGCTCGGACTCCATCAGTCCCCGATCTTGAACCAGTACATGGACCGGTTCGAACTATAACACCAGAGAGCCGGATTTCGGAGCTGCCGTCAGCTATGCAGGACCCTAAACTGGAGGTCCTTAAGGTACCTTGTGGTAGATTCTGCATGGGGCCAGTCTTTCAATTCAGTCCATGTCAATCCAATTCAAGCTCATATTCAGTGTAGCCTGACTATGTGTATCCAGCTATGCAGGACTTGGTCGACCGACGGAATGCCCGAGAGAGGCTTTTTTTTAGTCATAGACAAACGCCCATACGGAGACTAATCCCATACAAAGAAGGAGAAAAAAAAGAAGAAGCAGAGCCAGAACCATCCTTTACAGCTTCACATCTCCCCAACCTGAAGGTCCCTGTAGTCAGCGTCAATCCTGTTGGTTCCTTCTAAGCATGTGTATCCCGGCAGCTTACAGAGTCGATGACTACAAGTCGTTCTACGTATGGCCGGTTGATTGTTCCGTGAGGTGATGGTGTAAGGGCCCGTTCGTGGTGTTCAGTTCGCATGCCTGGACGGACATTGTCTTGGCTTTCGAAGCCTATCGAGAGCCTCTGATGAGATACTCGCTACGTATTGATCAAGCCAGTCTCCCCCCGGGGTCCATATATCTCAATTAGGAGGCACGGGCCATCTCCGGGTATCCAATATTAGTCTCCCAGGTTGGAAATCCTGGACTCCTTCCCGAAAACTTGCAAAACGAGCCTTAATTACTGCGCCCTTTTCTGGTGAACAGAGAGGTCGGAAGATATATCCTAGCCATTTGACGGAGTCTAGGCCCTATTCCCCGAGAAAGAAAGACGGCGATATTCGGATAAACCAGGTAGTTCCTCGGTAGGACATATCATATTCTCCCAGATGACACAGCAGACTCAGTGCCACTATCAAATCAAGAGGGGGCTGACAGAACATTCACTCACTCACTCACTCACTCTCACTCTCACTCTCTCTCTCTCTCTCTCTCGCTCCCTGTTCGCATATCCGGTTCCGGCCACGGGCGTAGAGACAGTCATTTGAGTCCTCTTGCTTTTTTCCGGAGTTTCTATGCTTCCCGCTATCTTGATTTCTTGCTTTCCGTCTTTCCTCGTGGTGTAGGGCCATTGGACAGGGTCAGTACCAGCGGAGGATGGAGATATGCGTCAGGAGGAAATTGTGATTCCGACCTCATGAGAATCAGGGGTTGGCCTTGTTTGCTACAAAATAAGCAGTCTGCAGGTCTGCGAGCTGGACCTGGGATTCATGAATGGTCAATTGGGAATACTCATGGAGTGAAGCCCTCTCGACACCATCGGCACGACAACCAACAACCATCACATCACGGGCAAAGACATGCAGGGAAGGATATCTCTCAGGTGTAACATGACCTGGCCTACTGACAACCTGGACGAATCGAAAAAGTCGCATATGGCCAGACTGGGAAAATCGATTGAGGGGGGTGCAGTTATCCATGGAGAGCTCCAGGTCTCTCGAGGGATCAGCTCCATCAGCACGTAGACCCTCAGAAGAAGACCAAGGGTGCTTAGGTTTTGCTGGGCTGACGATGATTTAAAACCTCGTCCCCCAAGCGTAGTATGCAGAATATTTGCAATTTTCTTTTCAACCCCACCCCCCACTCGCTCTCTCCAGATATTTACTCAGAATCCAATCACCATGTCTATGCGGTTTGACGCCATCACCAACTCTTGCTTGCACTCCGACCTCGTCGAACCTCACAGCATTCACCCTCGTCCCGATGAGTACTTCTGGACCCTCCCCATACATGTATCTCGCTACAACGAAGAAATTCATAGAGCAGGCCATGAGCTGCTCACTAGATGGCATGAAGCTCTCAAAGCAGATGGCTTAGGCATGGAAGGATTTGAGTTCCACGGGGGCCCGACGACTCCGTGCAATTTCACCTCCTGCGCGTTCCCAGAGACCCGCCCAGAGCGTCTAGTGCTGCTCACCGAGGTCAGCGACTTTGGATTCTATTGGGATGGTATGTCCTTCTTATATCCTATCTTTCACCCCCCAACCCCCCAACTCGGGTTTCTTACCTACCCCATCTGCCAGGCCATGGGCGAGTGCTAATGCCTATTCCGTTTTGCAGATATTACCGACGCTCTGAGCGTGGAGAAGAACAAGGAGATCACGCAAGACCTTGCGGTTGTCTTCCTGGCAGAACTGAAGCTTGGACAGCGTCTCGAGCCAAAGCTCGAAATCAGCAAGATGGTCGTCCAGATTGTCCGCGGGATACTTGATCAAGACCGTGAACTGGGTCTTAATATGATCAATTCCTGGAAGGGCCACCTGGATGGCCAGGCCGCTAGCACGCATAATGATATGTCATTTGAGCAGTACAAAGGGCATCGGCTGGGTGAGGTTGGCGCATTGTAAGCATTCTACTCGCCTTGTATCACCTGGCTTCTCTTATTTATTTTTTTCTCTCTTTTTTTTCTCCCCTGGCTGACGAATAGTACCTAGCTGGGGCATTGAACTGGGATGCTGGGGAGCCGACGTCCATGTCACGCAGGAGGAGAAGAATTCCGTCAGGAGCTTTCTCGACCCGGGCCTGATAGCCGTGATGCTCACAAATGACTATTACAGCTTCAATAAAGAAGTTGCCGAGCACCAGCGGACTGGCACTCTCCATCGGATGCAGAACGGGGTGGGCCTGTTGATGCGCGAATACGGATATGCCGAGGATGAAGCACGGAGCATCGTGAAGCAGGAAATCCTGGACGGCGAGCGACGTCTGATGGAAGGTTACCATCTCTGGGAGCAAACGGAAGGTTCGAAACCGGGCGCCCATGAGCTTCGCAGGTATATCGCCGTGGCGATCTTCATGATCGGGGGCAGCTCCTTTTGGATCTCTCACACCTCGCGATACAACCGCGAGGACCTTACCAGCACCCCGGAGCAGCGAGCCGCAATAACTGGACAGCCAGGTCAGGGCCTTCGAGTGCTTGAAGGCTATCCTCCGCCAAGGGCCTTGCAGAAGGTGGACAAGCCCT
The DNA here is from genome assembly GCA_025688805.1 of Aspergillus egyptiacus. Taxonomy (NCBI): domain Eukaryota; kingdom Fungi; phylum Ascomycota; class Eurotiomycetes; order Eurotiales; family Aspergillaceae; genus Aspergillus; species Aspergillus egyptiacus. The sequence goes on from MU628631.1 coordinate 23,438, forward strand.
TGGAACTGCCGACGACAAACAATGTGCGCAGCAACGGTGTTGGTGCAAGCCACGAAAGCAATAGTAATAAAGTAAATGGACACGGGGCGAGCAAGCATCCGAATGGAGTAAATGGAGTAAATGGAGTAAACGGAGATGATCACTCCTCTATCGCTGTCTACGCCGCTCCATGCTTCACAGCACCCAGGGATGCAAGTCTACCTTTTCTTTTTCCTCCTGAATGATGAGTACAACCCATGCTGACTACTATAGCACAGGCCTGTGATGCGCCGTTCGAATACATCAACTCGCTTCCGGGCAAAGGCATGCGCAATCTCCTTGTAGAAGCCCTGAACTCCTGGCTGCATGTCCCGCCGGAGTCTCTGCAAATCATCAAGAATGTCATCCAGGCCCTACACAACTCCTCGTTGATGTAAGCACTGCTTCAGAATTATCCTGCGACCCCTTCACGGACAGACAAACGGACTGCTAACTTCTCAGGCTCGATGACGTTGAAGACAACTCAGCCCTCCGTCGAGGCCAGCCAGCAACGCATATCTTCTACGGCGTCAGCCAGACAGTCAACAGCGCAACCTCTGCCTACGTCAAGACCGTACAGGATATCCTACAACTGCAGAACAAAGAGTGTCTTAACATATTCATTGGTGCGTCGGTAATCCTATGACAAGACAAGAAAAACCACATACTAACTCTTCCATCACACGGCCAGAGGAGTTAATCAATCTTCACCACGGCCAAGGCCTAGAACTGTTCTGGAGCTATCACGGTCGATGCCCATCCATCTCCGAATACCTCACCATGATCGATAACAAAACGGGCCGCCTCTTCCAGCTCATGTTCCGGCTGATGCAGGCCGAATCGTCCACTTCCACTTTTTCTTCTCCTACTTCTACATCCGTCGCCCACCTCCTGACTCTCGCAGGAAGGTATTACCAGATCCGGGACGACTATCTAAATCTCACATCCGCCGAGGTCAGTTCCAAGCACAAAACCTACCTACCTACCTATCTACCCCTAAAATAGAAAAGAGAAAAGAAAAACTAACCATATCCGTTCTCTCCTCTAAGTACACAACCAAAAAAGGCTTCTGCGAAGACCTCGACGAAGGCAAATTCTCCCTCCCTCTCATCCACCTCCTCAGCCACACCCCGCATCCAGACCGCATCACCGGCGCCCTCTTCCATCGGATCCCCGGGACAAGCGGCGTCACGCAAGAGGTCAAAGCCCACATCCTGCAGGCGATGGAGAAGGCAAGGACTTTCGACTATGTGCGGGGCGTCTTGACTTTCGTGCACAAGGAACTATTGAGATTGTTGGGCGAGGTCGAAGCCGAGATGGGCTCGAACCCTGGCCTAAGGGTGCTTTTGCTGGGGATGGCACTCTAATTTTGGGGTTTGGCTCTTTGTTTGAGTTCTTTTTCTTCTTCTTCTTCTTTTTTCCGGGTTGTTTTGTAGTCCTTTGTTTATTACCCGTACTGCAGCTGGAGATATGAAATTAGTTGTGTAAATGACAACATATATATATATATATATATATATATAATTCGGTGGATGGCGAAAGCCGGTTGACAAGTGTGATTTCTGCCATGGAAATAGTCAATAAATGGGAGTACACTAGGGATCTTTCAATACTGGCATGATCTTTGACGCCTTAAGCACTCAAGGAGGATGCCATTTTTCTAAGAGCTGATTTATCCAAGACTCGGAGGAGCACAAGAAGTCGGCAGGTAGCTCATGGGATAAGATGATGGGGTTTCCGATCCATGGTGTTGGACAGTACCTGTACCGTAATGAATATCGAATAGCTTTACAATTAAAGCCAGCAACTGTAGTAACCTAGCAAGCATTGGATCGAATGTTATACGAAGTCGATCACTGGCCAAGGAATTGTTGAAGTTATTGTGCCTGAGGTATCCGCCAAGAATTATCTCCACTGGTTCCCCAATCCGGTAACAGGGTTTAGGGCTCAGCCGGAACCCACCACGGGCGGCTTGCAAACTAAGCGAAAATTTCCACAGCGCATCTTGAGCGACTTCGATCTGTAACCTCGAACGACGACAACGACCAACCTCACCGTCGACAACAATGGCGTCTCGTCCTACCGTCTCTATCGCCTCCGGCGAGGGCAAGCCCACCGGGGCTACCGCTCCCCTTCCGGCTGTTTTCAACGCCCCCATCCGTCCTGATATCGTTCAGTATGTGCGGCCTTTTTTCTTTTCTGCCTTCAACACGTGGGGAGGATTCGACTGGGGGGATTGCGAATACGAGACTTCGTCGAGGGAGAAACGGAGGAGAAAGATTGGGCTGACGGTTACACTATAGGCAGGTTCACACCGGTATGGCGAAGAACAAGAGACAGCCCTACGCCGTGAGCGAGAAGGCTGGTGAACAGACTTCCGCTGAGTCCTGGGGTACCGGTATGTTTGGAATTGGGACAATTGAATGAAAATCTGGGAGGCAGAGAAAATTGACTTGAAATTCAGGCCGTGCTGTCGCTCGTATCCCCCGTGTCTCTGGTGGTGGTACTCACCGTGCTGGTCAGGCTGCCTTCGGTAACCAGTGCCGTTCCGGTCGCATGTTCGCTCCCACTAAGGTCTGGCGCAAGTGGCACCAGAAGGTCAACCTCGGCCAGAGGTACGAAGAATTCTGATAAGAAGGAAAGAAGAAGAAGGAACTGACAGTCGGGATAGACGTTTCGCTACCGCCTCTGCCCTGGCTGCCTCCTCCGTCCCCTCCCTCCTCTTCGCCCGCGGCCACCGCATCGCCAACGTCCCTGAGGTCCCCCTTGTTGTCGACAGCAAGACCTTCGAGAACGCTGCCGTGACCAAGACCAAGGCCGCCGTTGCCCTCCTCCAGGCCCTCGGTGCCGGCCCTGAGCTCGTCAAGGTCTCCAAGTCCCGCAAGCTCCGCGCCGGTAAGGGTAAGATGAGGAACCGCCGCTTCCGCCAGCGCCGCGGTCCTCTCGTCGTCTACAACCCCGAGGTTGACGGCAAGGAGCTCGTCCGCGCCTTCCGCAACATCCCCGGTGTCGAGACCTCCCCCGTCTTCTCCCTCAACCTCCTCCAGCTCGCCCCCGGTGGCCACCTCGGCCGTTTCATCGTCTGGACCTCCGCCGCCTTCGAGGCCCTCGACAACGTCTACGGCACCACCACCTCCCCCTCGGCGCTCAAGAAGGACTTCGTCCTCCCCTCCAATCTTGTCGCCAACGCCGACCTGACCCGCCTCATCAACTCTTCTGAAATCCAGTCCGTCCTGCGCGCTCCCAAGGGCGAGGCCCGCACCAAGCGCGCCAACGTCCAGAAGAAGAACCCTCTCCGCAACAAGCAGGTCATGCTCCGTCTCAACCCCTACGCTGCTGCCTTCTCCAAGGAGAAGCTCGGCCAGAAGGCTCTTGAGGGCGGCAAGCCCGAGACTGTGTCTAAGGCTTTCCTTAACACCCTCCACGAAGAGTAAACGGGTCCGATTTTCTTTGTTTCTGCGGCAAATTTATGTTTATGGGGGTCTTGACGGTTAAAAATGGTAGCAATATTTATTAGCAAATGAACGGATTTGCAATACCCATTTTCTTTCTTTTTTCTTTTATGAGATTATGCGTGTAGCATGAACAAGTATGAATAAGTAATGAAACGGATATATTTGCCCAAGCATTGAATTTACTATTTGCCTTGGTAGGACGACAACTACTACTACAGCCGGTTCTTCGAACATGAACCTTAAGGGACCTCGGCATATTTCTTACTCATCACCACTGCACTGCATAACTGCCATCCATGCAAAATCAAACCATCCCTAACCCTGCCACAGCTACCTACCCACGTAGCATATATGTATCAGGTCCCTGTTTAATCGGCTGTCCGGGCTAGTGGATGAGAGTTCCTCTTGGGATAGTAGGGCTCAGATGGACTTGACTTATATCAAAGGTAAGTAGGGAAGGCAGTTACTGTGCTCAGCTTCGAAGCAGGTGACGAAGCAAAAAAAAAAAAAAAAAAACAGACAAGGGAGAAAGGGCGAGTAATTGAGCAGGTGATTTAGAGGTCTTCTGGTATGCGGCCAGACCACCGGCCGTGTCAAAAACCGTTACGAGATAATAAATAATCTATGTAGAATAGTAATAGTAAACCCAATAAATAGTCTATTACATGGATAGTCCAGTATAGACCTAGACGTAGAATAGATTCGCTTCGCATTCTTCATGTCTTGCCAAAGATCATGCCAAAAATATGACATGACCGCGAATAGAAAAGTGTAGAAAAAAAGCACTAACGAGACCACTTACGCCAGCACTTGGTATAGCACATGCAAGAAGATCAGAAAGGAGATTGATCGGCGTATGACAGTGTCCCAGCCATCCCCCAAGACATGCCCTCTTTCTTATCCATTAGACCCGATTCTAGTTTTCACGGTTGTCGTCCGAGCATCTCCTAGGCACAGCGGCATCGCTACTTCGCTACATCGGGGCCGGAGCCCAGAAATCTTCGTCGTCCGACTCAGAAGGCTGAAAAAGGTGTCGCTGGCGAAGAGCGAGCGTCAATAACGCAGCGCCAGACTGGTTCTCTGCATCGGTAAGCCCAGTCTGCGCTAGAGTTCGAATAGGCAGTGTCAATGCAGAGCCAGGCTGGTGGTGCTGGTCCCTCCTGGGACTGGACTCTCTCGAGATGCAGTTGCATTCTGTCCATGGGCGGGCACAGTCGTAGCAGAATTGCGCTCCGCAGCGGCAGCTAGCATCATTCAAGAGTCAGAAAGCGGTAAAACAACCTCAGCCGAGCTGAGATTTCGAGGCAAGGCTAGATCAAATGGATGGTTAAGGTAGGTAGGTAGGTAACTCACAGTATATGCCGACATCCGGGACCACGCTCCACCCAATATCCGCAGCGATAGCATTTCTTCCAGCCCTTTTCGCGCGCCAGTTCTAGAAACTGCTGGGTTTCCGGTTGGTGTGGACAGTACTGCTCATGAGCTGCCTGTCCGCAGATGGTGCAGGTCTCGCGGGAGCAGGTTGCGCAGGTAGCAACGTCTCCGGCGATGTTCTCAGGGTTGATCAGTTTGCTACACTTGTAGCAGAGAACCCGTGTGTGAGTATTCTCGGCCTCGGCCATCCTCTGGTTGAATTTCTGGATGAGTTCGGCACGGAGGAAGTAGAGTGCGATGCCTATGTCCACGCGCCGTCCGCAACATCTTGGAGGGAAGGGGATGTCTGTGGTTCCCTTCATCGAGATTCCGTACCAGTTCTCTATGCAGCCTCGACAATAGTCGTGGCCGCAGGGGCCGCGGGCGAGGTCGTAGAGGGCGAAATCCTCGTTGCATGCATGGCATACGGATACGAGGCCGGATGGCGCAGGTAAGTCTGGTGCGGTGATTCCTCTTTCTACTGATGACTGGTAGTCGCTCTGCATGTGCAGGTCTTGCATAGTGGATGCCAGATGTTCGCTGATTTGCATGTCCTCGTCAACTAGGAATGTAGTGTTCTGATTAACACATTCAATGTACGTGGTGGTGTTGTTCTGCAGGGCAGACTCCATCTTGATGGATTTGGGGAAGGGAGCTGGAAAATAAGGAACAAGGAGGAAGCAGAAGAAAGGATGCAGAGAGGAAAAGCAAGAAGGAGATTCTTTCATCTAGCAACAGGAAATATCACTCTGTTTATAAGTTATGGATGGCCTCTGCTGAGTATCTGTCTGCAGTCGGAACGGCTTGGAAGAGTGACAAAAGGACAGACTAGACGCGGACCACCCCTCTGATTTCACTTTATTTCCATCACCTTGCGATTATACCTTTCTCCCTACCTCTGTCAGGTTTTAACCACTAAATAACATCCTACCGTGGTTACGGAGTTACTCTACTAATCGTCAATGACCTGTTGCAGCTGGGTCATGTCAGACACCAGATACCTCCATCCATGCTCGACGTCCGTAAACTTAGAATTGTACTTGAAAGACAGGACACATATCAAATGCCCCAGCATGCGAAGGAAAGTCTCCATTAGACTAGAAACGCTGTGATCAGACACAAGATACAAATCCAGATGCTATATTGGCAACATCCGCATGGCCTTGGACACCATGAACATCCCGCAGTGAACAATGACCAGCACCACATATCCTTGAAACAAAAGGATCAGGACAAGCTAAAAAGATCCAGTGTTTTCCCTCCTGTTCAGTTATTTCCTGGTTCGTAGATACTGACTCCATCCGTGATTCACTTGCTCCAGCTCAGCCATATTTAGAGGTCTACTTGAAAGCAGGAAGACATCCCCTGCTACATGGAGGTAAGATTTCATATCTTCAAGCTGATTTAGCTTCTTGTTAAAGTATTTTCTTTCTACACTCCCCTCCCTCCATTCGCATCTCCGGACAGGCCTTCCTCAGAGCAAGTAGACATTCACCTACCTAGACTTGGAAGTCTTCCACGGACATGACGCAGACATATCAAAATACATCAAACCGCATTTCAAATGTCATAACACAGCCCCCGAGATAGAATAGCCATCATGTAGTGATAACCATCTCCACCAGGAAACCGCAGAGCCGAATACCACCACCTCAAGGGGCCCAGGCCGGTGAAAAAGCACTTCTCACCACGGCAAGGCAAATCCAAAACTCCAAGGGGAAAAGAAACCAGGAACCAACCTTGGCAGGAGAGGCAAACCTATGCGCAGGAGTCCAGGATGAGACAGACTGTCATTCTTTGGTTCCAGGCTCCGCTTTCTTTCCTTGACCATTCCTTTCAGGCTGACGATGCGACAGTGAGGGGCTGTGAATGGATAGTACCCAGTGGTAATCCATCAAGAGAACTTCACTCAGAAATATGACCCTGCCACCTCAGGCTGGGATTTTGGTAAAAGTGATGCTGAGAGAGGGAAGAAGCCAGTTGTCGAGGGGCTGTGGTTTGGAATTTACTGGGATTGTCTGCATTGCTACTCTAGTTCTGGGCCTGGGACTGTCGATTGAGACCAAGTTAGCGAGTGCTGTGGGATTTCCACAGTGTTCTATACGGGGAAATCCGAATACCAAATTCTGGCTTCATAATTCCGAAATGTCTCCGAGATTGCATTCCATGATGACAGTTTCTTTTGAGTCCTCTGTTTTGCTGTTGTCAGCATGGGCTATTACCAGACTCGTGAAGAGCACATGAGCAAGCACTTACTACAGACAAGCCTAACTCCCTAACACATAAAACAATCCAAGTCTAAGTAATTCGGTCAATTAATCTATCTTCACATTAATTATAATGAGCCATAGACTTGCAACGGCAGAGCAAAAAAAAAAAAAAATATCTGTCCTGCGGGTTAGTTGGATAAGTCCCAGAGCTTCCTGCACCTGATCGAACAGGACATCACGCTTAATGGCAGAAGACGCGTATTGGAACACGGGACAGCAGTTGCAATCGGACGGCTCTGGACTGCAAAAAGGGTGGCATACTCTGCATAGCCTGGCTGTACGGGAAAACATGCCACGGAAAGATGAGATGCTGTATGAACTTGTTGCATACCCGGAAAATTGGTGTCCTGGGACTGCGCCAGACTGTTGCTCGCTTGTATCTTATCTTCTTCACCCTGTATTGAATGGTCGAATCAGACTCTGGGCTTTCTCTGTCCAGTCTCCATACGATGACTCCACTACCTCGTTCACAGGGTCCACATAAAACAATCAGGATGTTTTAGTTCTCAATATCCAAATCAAACACTCCGCGTTGCATTCGATAGGGCCAATGTTCACATTAATGTCGGCGACTCCTGATTATTTTATCCATCGGATAGCCCAGCAAGGAGCGTGCATTAGGGGCTGAGCAAGTATCCCGTCTCAGAGAGAAGTGGTATGTCTGCGTCCAAAAGCAGGGTTCCCGTCGCCTGCAATCCTAAAGCTGTCGATAACAGCGTCTATCCATTTTGTTTCCAAAAGTACACTTCAGAGAGTCGGCGACACAATGACCATGGCAGACTTGGTGGGAAAGTTAGCAATCTTGATGTAACCGGTGATTTCCCATTTAAAAGTAAATTTGGATAGACTCCGTTCTGTGTAATTGTGATTGTCCCTGCCTGGGTTTCCGTCGCATGGCGTAAATCTAAGAGTCTGACTAAGATTAGTGACTCGGGACCAGGGTATTAGTGCAAAATAGGTAGCACACTCAAACTCCCTGGAATACACGCCAGTGGTAAACATAGGGATGCAGCGCTAATCATTGCTCTGGGATGGACCGGACAGTCAGAGGCTGCACACGGCCGGGATTACCGGCCAAACTCTAGTCAGACAAGGAAGTTCCGCCTTGGTTGATACTCGACAATCAGAGTGACTCCTAAATGTTTACCCAATTTGTTAGTCTTCTTATAGCAGACTGTGTGGTTCATCATATATAAGACACCCGGGATCAGTCAGTCACTCATGGTTTAGGCGTCCTTGTCCTGCCACAGAACAATGATTAGCCAACCAGAAACACCACATCAAATGAAGTCTATTCAGGACTCGCCAGGTGACCGATGAGATATTGCGTCTCACGTAAGGAGAACTGCAGTTCGTAGTAAGGTCCATCAAGGCTCTGATTGTTTGTTTCATGCTGCAATTGTGGGAATTGTAGACTTTGAGGAGATAGCACCATTTTGGGATTCCCCTTGAAGCTATGCAAAGTATGGAGAAGGGTGATTCGAGACTTGTTGATGGCATACCAAGCACCGTTCTAGGATGAATTTAGAGTTACACCAGGGAAAGGGTAGTTCTGCTGGGGTGGAACGCGGTAACATAACATGTCCAATACTTGTTGTGCACAAGTTCTCGAAAACCTGGTATAGCAGCATATAACAAACGTGGAGGTGGCGCAACCAGCCCTCGGTTGACGTAAGCGGGCTTCGTACAAACAACCGAGGAGCCTTTTTGTATGTTAGCCAGATTGAGCGAAGTAAGTAGTTTGCTCAATCAATGCAGGCAAACCGGATCACGTTCATTTGCGGCCCAGGTTATTCGCCGAGTGACAGCCTGATAACAGTTGTTTAAAACCTTAGGACTTCGGATGGCGGCGTGGTTACGCTGTGATCTTCGTCCTGGTTACTCGGTATAGATTGTCATTTCAGCTGGCGGCAACCGGCGTGGTTGACAGACCCATCACAGCGCCCTTGCGTCATTCCGACCATGCCCAACAAGCCATATGTTGTCTTAAAGGCGCCTGTCAGGGAAAGCTTGAATTCGAGGCGGAAGACGTGGATTGAGAGAGAATATTGATGGTTATGTCATAATGTTGCAGGATCACGATTACTGAATCTGAATCTGAGTCCTGAATCGGCACTCGGAAACGACACGGTATGATTCTCACGAAGCGCACGCTGGACCAGATGCAGTCAACCTGCGAAGTTGAAGCGACGAGAAGATCGGAAAGACCAGATCGAGTAATCCGCAACATGGCCGAATCATCGGCTCCGGCGTAGCCGAAGACGAGATCGTGTGGACCGTTGTAAGCCGCCGGGGGGGTAACTGGGGACGCAAGTCCGTGCCGATTGAGCACGCATTCCAAGGTTCTGGAAGGAAAGGGCTGTGATTCGAAAGCAGCGCATCAGACCAGAGTAGTGAGTCAGTGACTGACTGAGGTTCGGCTAAATTCTCCCTCAGTCCCTGGCCTTCGACGTGGAGCACTGGAGACTGGACGGGTGTGACTTGTGTGGGCCAGTGAGGAACGCGGGGTGTCGCGACCGGAAATGTGTGTCATGGGCCTTCGAAAGGCTTCTAGTTCTACCAGGAGAGTCATACCCGTCATACATATTCTCCATTGAGAAAATGTTATAGACATTCGGATTCATAATCTCATCAGATCGGCTCGACAGAATGAGGAACAGTAGGAACACTTGGCTATTGCTAGGCTACTCGAAGATTTCTTGGTTCCCAGGCTTAAGAAAGTCTTGTCGTGCGGCGCTACCCGTAACCCCTGCTAACCTCAGGTAATTAGCCTTGGCGTTACAGGATCCGATACTTCCCCAACCTGCCATGAGGTCATTCAATTCCACACCTTATTAGGTGCCATTCTCATCACCCGACACCGGGAATACTCCTAGTACTTGTACGCCACAAAGCTGATCGGTATCTAAGATTAATTCTATGTATACTCATGGACACCTTCGAGAAGGCCTTGTTTGCAGTGATCACATGATGACTGCGCGGGCAGCTTGCCAGCTTCCCCGACCCCAAGCAGGAGCCCCAACAGCAGTGACTCGAGGTGGATTTTGGACTTCCATCCATGGTGACCTCCGAGTTGGAGATGACAAACCGAGTCCCTGGGTGGACAAATCAGATGAGGAGATTTCGTGCCCAGCCGAGTTACACGGAACGGCCCCCATTGACGAAAATACTACGGATTGCATGTCTAGCCCGCAGTCAACACCGCAATTAATGGCGATAATATTATTGTTTGAGCAAGCATTTTAGTTATTCCAGTTCCATTGAATCAGACCACAAAGAAAGCAAAAACGAAATGTAGGTTGTTCAGGTGACTTAGCGACTTAGATAGTACGTACCGTTAGGTAATAAATTAGGCCCGGGGTTGCACTACTACTACCGCTTTCAGGGTAAAATCCGGAGGCTCCAAGTCTTCAGAGCCCGGTTTCGAGCGGACGGCATGGCAAATCCGAATTTCCGAGTCATTCAACTCATTTTCTTTTCTCGATAGCCTGAGCCGTCTAGATAGGTAAAAAATCTTTCTGCGTCATCAAGAAGAATTGATCTACTTTTTAACTCCTGCCACGCGAAGACCACGCGAGGATATCTAATTTACACCGACAGGACTCATCCCTTGCGCAGGGCAGCCAACTTAATTACCTAAGTACATGATCGTACCTTAGGTAGCTGGCATGGGGGAGAATAATAATGACCAGGGCACTGCAAGTCAAAGAAATCATCAACTGGACCACCCCCGGGTTGTCCAAAACAGGCTAGCCTATGACGGCATTCCAACTTTCGAGGCTGTCTCCAAGACAGCCAAGTTTGTAAGTTTGCGGTAGCTTTGACTAAGCTCAAGCCCCGCCGATCGCAAGAACTTGGCCTTTCTCGGCCACTAGGAACGTCATTTTCGTTGGTGAGAAATGGCAGGAGTCGGGAAGGTGCCTGATGTGTGGGGGTCACTCGGGCCAATCCTGGTCGAGGCGGAGAAGCTGGAGAAAAGATGGGGGAAATCGAGGCTATCCACCCACCTACCTTACTGTACTTCCAAGGTTACCTAAGGTATCTTCTAGTACCGTAGTAGAAATGGACGCTCACCCGATCCGGAGGTGACCTACGTGGGTCTGTAACTACAGTCCATCCAATCCCCGTCAATTCTCTCGATCGTTTTCGAACCTCTCCTTCGAGAGGCCGCCCGGGGGTCATGTCAGATGTCACCCTCTCCAGTCGTGACTGCGGCATCGTCATTGTGTATGTACGGCCGTCGTGGCTTCCGCGCTTGCTCTGAGCCCGCCAATCATGGTCAGACCAAGTCTTTGGCCATGGCTGAGCCTCTTCCAACGGTGTATCTTTAAAACCCCCTCCACCTCCGCCTGCCTCGTGCAACCTACGATGATCCTATCCTCCCAAGTTTTCTCCTCACCTTCTACCGGAGCTTTCCTTTCCTTATCCCGTCCCCTGGCTAAGGTCCATTGAGTGCTGTACCTAGTCATCAACCAAGATCTGTTTCCTCTTCACACACCTTCTCCAATCGAACCTCAGAGAAGAGCTTCGCTGCTGGTCACGCGAGCCTCTGACCATGGCCCGCAGATATCTAGGTCTCCAGGGTGAGGTCCTTCAGATTGCCATCGGCATCATTGCTGGAATGGACTTTCTGCTCTTCGGTTACGATCAGGGCGTCACCGGTGGACTTTTGACCCTTCAGTCTTTCATCAAGTATTTTCCAACCATCGCTACCAATGGGCCATACTGGGACAGCTTGGATCGCCAGGCACAGAATGACCAGTCAACTCGTCAAGGTAGGATTCAACTTTCCCGCGTGAGGTCCGGGCCTAGACAATTGACTTCTCAGGCATTGTTGTCGCTGCTTACAACTTGGGATGTTTTGCTGGTTCTATTCCGACTATCTGGGTTGGCAACTGGCTCGGTCGTCGCAAGACTATCTTTCTCGGATCCTTCATCATGGTCATCGGGGCTTTGTTGCAGTGTACCTCATATCATCTGCCCCAATTCATTGTCGGACGACTAGTCACCGGCTTCGGTAAGCCAATCCCTACAGCTTGTAGCATTTTCTTTTCACTAATAAGGAAAGGAAATGGTATGAACACGTCCACTGTCCCAACTTGGCAATCCGAATGCTGCAAGTCCAACAAGCGCGGCCAAATGGTCATGATTGAAGGTGCCATGATTACCTGTGGCATCACGATTTCCTACTGGGTCGACTACGGCTTCCTCTTCACCGACCCCAGCGAAGTCGCCTGGCGGTTCCCTCTGGCTTTCCAGATTTTCTTTGCCCTGGTCATCCTGGCTTTTGTCATGTTTCTCCCCGAGTCCCCGCGCTGGCTCGTTCTCCAAGGCCGCGAAGACGAAGCTCGCGAAGTCCTCTCAGCTCTCATCGGTGATGGCGCAGACCCAGTCTTTATTCAGAACGAATTCGCCGCCATCAAATCTACTGTCCTTGAAATGGCCAAGGGCTCATTCAGGGACATGTTTACCCTTACTGAAGACCGCCACTTCCACCGTACTGTGCTCGCCTACGTAAACCAGATGTTCCAGCAGATCTCCGGTATTAACCTGATCACCTACTACATTCCTGTCGTCCTGGAGAACCAACTCGGCATGTCGCTCGAAAAGTCCCGTCTGATTGCCGCGTGCAATGGAACTGAGTACTTCCTCGCCTCGTGGGTCGCGGTCTTCACGATCGAGCGATTCGGCCGTCGCACGCTGATGCTCTTCGGTGCTGCCGGTATGTCCATTTCCATGGCCGTCCTTGCCGGAACAGCCAGTGCGGCCACCGACGCCTCGAACATCGTGTGTGTCGTGTTCCTCTTCGTCTTCAACACCTTCTTTGCTATCGGCTGGCTCGGTATGACATGGCTATACCCGGCTGAGATTGTCCCGCTGAAGATCCGCGCTCCGGCCAATGCCCTAGCAACGTCTTCGAATTGGATCTTCAACTTCATGGTCGTCATGATCACACCCGTCGCTTTCCAGAACATCGGGTACCAAACCTACATCATCTTTGCTGTCATGTAAGCCTCTCCCCGATCTTTTCTCGTTTCCACCCCACCGAAACTAACAATCCTGGTACAGTAACGCCTTCATCTTCCCTGTTGTTTTGTTCTTTTATCCAGAAACTGCCTATCGCTCACTCGAAGAAATGGACCGCATCTTCCGCAAGACGACCTCTGTTTTCAACCTCGTCCAAACCGCCAAAGCCGAACCGCACATGTACGGCAGACGCGGAGAACTCCTACGTCAACTTAGTGACGTCGAGGATAACGCTGTCCGTCCGGCCAGTGTGCTTGAGACCCATGTGAAGGGTGACTCCAGCGAAGAGCACATGAGTACCGAGAAGATCGAACAGTTGTAGCGGGACACATACAATGGGGGTTGCTTTTCTGCTTTTCGTTGATTTGTATGAGTTGTTGAGATGGTGAGGTAATCTGCTTGTTCTGTTTTACGAGCCTCGGACAGCTTGCTGGCCTGTGGTGGATGTCCTTGCAATGTTTTATCATACCCAGTGTTTTGCTACATACTGAAGGATTCTCAATGGTTGATCTATATGATTTTCTCTTCTCGTTTCAGAAGTGTAATAGTAGGCATGTAATGAGGAATGTCCTCTTGAAGAGCGAACTCGTTCAGGCGGCTTACATAGATATATAATTTTGAAGACCAGGTTCACTTTGCAAACTTCGGAACACTTTTCCCTTTGTTGGTCAGGGGTATGGAACAAAGACAAAAGGATTGAAGCAGCCGATATCGGATGGAGTTGTAAGAAGGCAGCGTGAGTCACACTGTGGTTGGGTGGGTTTCCATCCCGCAGGGGAAAAAAAGAGAAAAAAAAAAAAGATGGATTCGATCCAGATGCTTATCTGGGTCTCTGGAGCTCTTGACCTCTATAATCAATCATCACCTCCTCTTTCTTACTGCATACAAGCAGCTCCTAGCATGGTGTGATTCAATGCACTCCTTATTACTCTTATAATTCAGGTACAGTCCATCAACATTGCTTGCTTCAGTTTTTGTTGTCAAGGACATGGGGTCCATCATTCATGTGGTCGTTGAGCTCCAGTGCTCCACTCCCCCACCTCAACGTCTTTTCCTCTGCGAACGCCAATTTGAGTCCTCTAACATGTCGCAGGCCCAGCTGTAGGAGAATAATAGGCAATTGAAGTCGCCTCTTGAGTCTCGACCGTCGATCCTTCATAGTCCGTTGAATGTGAGGTTCGTTTTGGCGATCCGACCTTCTGGTCTTTTCTCTCGTTCTTTTCCCTCTCTACCCGACCATCCTCGGCGCGGCCCTCTCAACTGCTACCTATATCATCCATTCCTTTCTCTACTCTTGCACGCGGTAGATAACAATCTGCCATGTCTTCCCTCGTCCAACCCCCCGATGGGGCGACCAAAAACCCCAGCCGAGAGAATGTCCAAGAACACGGGGACAGCAACGGCCATGATCAGAGTCACATTTGGAGGAGTCAAGGTGACCTCGAGTCCGGCGAGGAACCGGACCTTGCGCAGATCGAGCGCATCTATCGGTATACATTCTTAATGCGCAACTGACGGGGGAAAAAAAATTGCAGCTAACAGAATGGTGTAGGAAGATTGATTTCCGCATCATTCCCGCATTCTGGGTACTGTACTTCCTCTGCTCCGCAATCCGATCGAACGTCGGCCTCGCGCAAACCATGAACATCGAATCTGGGCATGATCTCGGCTCCGTCCTCAATCTCACGCCTCACCAGATCTCCACCGGTCTCGCTCTGTTCTACGTCTGCTATGTCGTTTTCGATCTTCCTTCAAACCTAATCATGACGAAACTCAGCCCGCACGTCTGGATGAGCAGGATTGTCATTGGAGTTGGGATCATCGGAAGCTGTATGGCTGCTATGAAAGCTGCTTGGAGCTTATAGTACGTCGGAGACCATCACACAAGGCGCAGGACTATTGCTGACGACACAGCCTCCTCCGACTCCTGCTCGGTATTGTTATCGCAGGCATGTGGCCCGGAATGGCCTACTACCTAACCCTCTTCTACCCACCCTCGCGTACCGGAAAGCGTATCGGCCAGTACTACACCGCGGCGCAACTTTCCGCCGCCGTCGTTGGACTCGTCTCGGCCGGCTTCCAGAAGATGGACGGGGAACGTGGCCTCGTCGGCTTCCAATGGATGTTTCTCGTCTACGGCGTCATCACTGTCGCTGTTGGTATCGCCCTACTCTACTGGCTTCCTGATCGCCCTACACCTCCGGGAGAAGAATGCACAACAGAACGCAGCAAGTGGTTGAGATGGATTCCCCAGAGTCCACCGGTTCTCACCGGCAGAGACGCAGAAATCCACTACCGCGATCTCACCCGAGTCTACAAGCGCCCTCGCTGGACCGTCCGAAACCTCCTTCAAGTCCTTATTGACTGGCGTCTCTGGCCGCTACTGCTCATGTACTTTGGCGTTGTCGGCGTGGGAATCGGCGTGCAGAACTACGCATCTGTCATTATCAGATCAATCAACCCGTCGCTCTCAGGTGTCGACCTGAGTCTCCTTACCGCACCTATCTGGATTGTACGCCCCCAAACCCAACCTTCAAAAGCAATGTACACTAACCTTAGAAGATGGATCTGATAGCAATCCTCCTCGTCACCCCGATTTCGGACCGCTTCCATCACCACCGTGCCCTCTTCTTCATCCTCGGGGCAACGCTCCAAATTCTCGGCTTGCTCTTAACAACCTATGCCGGCACAGACTCCAATCCCTGGCCGCGCTACGGAGGCCTCCTAATCGTCGGGTTCGGCCTCGGCCCCACAGTCCCTGTCACAATGACCTGGACAACGGAGATCTTCCAACCCCGGCACGGCGAGGTCGGTGTCGCCGCTGCCTCCGCCGTCGTCTCTGGCTGGGGCAATCTGGGTAGTATCATGACGACGTACGCGCTTTACGAGGGATGGAGCGCGGATGCCGAGGCGCCGGGCCGAGAGAAATACCGCAAGAGTAACCTGGTCATGGTGGGCATTCTAGCCATGAGTATTCTTTCGGCGCTGGGGATGTATGTTGCTGTCCGTGTATTTGATGGGGGCAGCACTGCGGAGCAGTTGGAGGGTGATGGGGCGGCGAAGAGGGAGGTTCGCCAGAGGGGGTTGGAGGGATTCGGAGGTCCACTGAGGAGGATTATGCGGGGGAGATCTTGAGGCAATCGGAAGAGTCTTGGAGGTATAATGGATGTCATACTATAAAGAACTCTATAGACTTGAATAGTCAACATAGCTAATCTCAATGTATAATCATCCTCTTCATAACCCGGGGCCGTCCATAAACAGCTACCCGACTGACCGTCGGTGACCTGTCACACTCACATGGTCCGGTCCATCCCTGACATCGCGACTGCAACATCTTCCCAGCGAATGTGGTTCTGGGATGATGGAATCCCAGCGCTGACGCCAACAAGGAGTGCAACGTGACGGCGGGGAAGGATGGATGTCCGTATTCTGTGGAGAAGGTCAGTACCTTAGTTCAGCCTCCAGCTCGCTTGTACCTTGTAGCTGAGAGCCCCCGGTTCGACTTGAAAGGGAAGAAGGGAAGGCCGCTTGCCCCGAACAAGATAGTCTGTCTCCCTCCCGTCCAGGTCACAGCTTGGCTGTTTCAGCTCTTTCAGCTCTTTTACCTCCTCACATTCTCATCTATTCTACCAGAAGCTGATCCCCCGCTGAATAGAAATTTAGCATTATCCTGGCTCCTGAACTGCCTTCGGCACTCCCGTCCTAAGTTGAATGTGGCTTATTCGACGGCGCCCATTCGCCTTGGCAGCACAACGAAGTCCCCGGTCTCTAGCGTTGCTGCATCTCTGTTCAGATTGCAATGAGGTCGTTTCTCCTCGGAAGGATTAATTTGGTAAGGGGAGATATCCTAGGATGGACTCGGACCCCCGCATTACTACTGCGGCTTCACTCTAGGCTAGACCCTCCAAGCCTCAAGCCTCCTCTGCCTCAGTGCCACCAGGTGTTGGCACTGCAACTATTGGGAGGATGGCCAATCGTCTCGAACCCAAGGCCAGGAATCTCGGAGGTTATCCCTCATAAGGCCCGAAGAGGACTCAGCCCGACTCATCCAGATGGACGCCCCCGCTTTAAATCACCCCCGCCATCGTACTGCTACTTGGAATATTCCCTTTCAGCCTCCATGCTTTCCCTAGCCGTACTCTCAACACCATATTTGTTTCCCGTCGTTGCATCAGCTACGCCTTCCAATCACCTCGCCAAGGACTCAATGCAATGCAACCTCGTGTTCTTCATCTCCCCGTTGGATCCTAAGACAGCCTCGCATCTGTCTGGCTGTATACTTGCGTGCGGTATACAGATTAGACGGTGCCTCAATGCGCGGACCGGTGGTCTCGAATCTTGACATGCCACCATATGCAGCGTCGCTTGCGGTTCGACCTCTAGGCACATCGCGCTGATTCGTCCGTGTCGATGCAGGATGCCTCCTCGTGTCTGTATACATTCGAGGCCTGGTCACAGGAACGGGATTTGGAGGCACAGAGGGCAATACGAGTTTAATTCTCGAGGTAAACCGGTATGGGCTGAGTTGTGGGCAATGGCTGTACACGGCGGGAGCGGACTGCTCTGGTGAAGGAATATAAAACGCTTCTGCTTGTCCCGCTCAGTCTAAGGGAGCACTTCTTTGTACTGAGCATTGAGATTCCGAGCAGTTTTGCACCCGTCGAGGTTCAAGTCAATATGCCTCAGTTCGGGTGGATTCTTGCCAGCCTATGGCTCTTGAGTCAACTCGTGTCTGCCTTACCCGCATCGCCGGAGCTGTTCCGCGTCCCACGCCATGTCTGGGACACAAGCACTGTGAGAAGAGACGAAGATGCATCGTCTATCACTCCCGTGGACCATGAAGAGTTTGTGTGGGCCTCCACCGATGGTGCGTACCTCACTACCTCACATGCACTTGCACTGCATGTAGCCTGACCGTAAGTACTGATATGGAGGGAAGAACCGAACAAAAAAGCCGTTGTCGTCAGTATGGTTGCCTATGCCAAACAGGACGAACGGATTTTGGACATGGACAAGTTCTCCTTCGCGCTAGAGTCTGCCAGTTGCAACGCGGATGATATGTCCTTCGAGTTTAAACATAAGCTTATCTATCTAGCGGCCAAGACTGCATGGCAATGGGTCAACTACAATGACATGCGCTCGTTTGTCTTGGTTCCAAGCTGGGAGGGCTGTGGCGAGGACAAATCCCATGATCCCTGGGTGGTGAGCCAAGTGCAATTTGACGATAAGACCCAGAAAGTGGTTCTTACCAGCACCAAGAGTACTTGGAAGAAGGTAATGAACACTTTCATACTGGACTTCGGTGAGGTTGTCCTCGGGGGACAGAATACGAAGCGAGATATCATTCCGGATCTGGACGAGAAATTCACCCTAGACGTGGGTGCAACTCTGCCCAGCAAGATCTTCGAGTGGAAGATTCGTGAAGGGGTGCTGAATGGTACTCTCACTGCCAATTGTGATGATTGTGGGACGTCCGGACAGCTAGTCTTTGCAGGCCATATTGAAGCAAGTCTCGGGTGGACAGGTGTGGATATTGACAAGTTCGAGATCTCAGTGACGCCGCAAGACCTTCAGGCCCATGTTGGACTGAGCCTTGAGTTTCTTGGAGAAATTGACTTCAGGGGACTTGTTTCTCCCTCGGAAGAGATCACCCTACTTGAGATCCCGGTCTCAGGGTGGAATATTCCTAGGATCTTCGAATTTGGCCCTCGCATCCAACTCAATGCCGGCTACGTGCTCGACTATATCGGCGGCGAGGCCTCAGTATCCACCGGAATCACGGCTAGCATTCCCAATACTGCAATTGCAAAGCTGGACCTGTTGAGCGAGGACTCGGTCCAAATTTCAGGCTGGGTTCCCGAGATCGAGACTGATCCCTTGGAAATTATAGCTCAAATCGACGCCCAGGCCCGCATTTATACGGAGATTGCGTTATCTGTCAGCTTAACGGTTCTAGGTAACCTATATAGCACATCGTGGTGACGATAATATGCTGACATATTTATTCAGACGATAACGGGTTCGGCGTGGATCTTGCATTTAAGCTTCCTGAGGTGACTGTTAGGGCAGCCGGCGGCTATGGTATGTTTTGTGTCCCGTCAAACTCGTTTGAACTATATTCTTTCTTATCAGCTGCTAACCGTTCTGGAATATAGATAGCAACGGGTTCTGCGAGAATAACCAGAACCCCTGGGGCGTAGCGCTTGATGCCAGCGTGGGAGCCGACTTATCTATCGAGGGTTGGAAGGAGGTGGATGGCGACCGAGACACTCTTTTTGGCGTCACACTCTTCGAGACCGACGACCTTTATGAGTTCCCACAGTTATGTCTGTCCTTTGACGACGTATCGGTGGGATACTGTCCCGGGGAAGTGGAGGACGACGAGGAGGACGATGACGATGACGACGAGGATGAGGAAGATGCACTGAACAAGAGATCCGATGGAATCCTGCCTCACAAGATGCCATTGATTCCCAGCAAAACTACTGATGACTTGGTGCCTCGACAGGAGCCTACAGGTCCGAATCCTGTAGGTAGTCCGCTCTACGCAGCTTGCGGTACAGGTCGCAGCAGCCCTATCAGAACATTGGAGTATCCCCGCCCAACGGCTGTCAGACTTGACACAGGCATACCCGCTATTCAGCCGAAAGCTACATGTGCTCCGCGAGAATCAGCGTGTCCGCCAGAGGCAACAGGTCTTGATGTCATTAAGGGGCCGGTAGAAGACCGGGCGTTCCTTCCGGCGGCGGATGATCCTCCAGGTGAGCGAGCGAAATGGAACAGTAAGTGCCAGAATTTTATATTTTTGTTCGCCAGGTTTGTGCAGGGACCTGCATGCTGATGGGACTGTAGCGGAACATATTTATGAGGGAGTCTGGATCAAGTACTTCATGGAGCATCTCCAAACAAAGACCAATTTCCAGCCGGAGGGCAATCAATGCCATACCAACCTGCTTCAGTTCTGGGAGAAGAAGCCTGGTGCTGATTTCCAGCAGCCTGAGGGCGCTGAATTCCCTGAGACCTGGGAGAGGGCTTTAATGCAGCAACTGGGCACTATTCTTAACTACAGGGAGCGTATGGTTCTTCTTCCAGGGAGGCATAATAACTACAAAGGCCGGGTAGGTTCTCCAGCGAGCCTCTCTGGGACCGAGTCATTTCTCCGTACTGACTCTTGAGCAGATGTTCCGAAAAGTGGAGATCCACAGAGCGTTAATTAGGCCGGATACAACCAACTTTAAGCATGGCCACCGCTGGTGTGATCTGGCTCGTGTCATCAACTCGTGCAAGTACTATGGTCTTCCCGACGTCCAGAAAGCAGTCATCGCAACGGTTCGCGGCCTGGAAGATGTCCTGTATGTCATTTCCACCATCCCCCTGGGAAGCTCGTGTTGAATTGATTCTCCGCTGACGTCCCTGATAGAAGGAAGATGGACGAGGATAACGACATTACCAAGCCGACAGACTCCACATTCGTAAAGGAGCATGAGGCCTTTTACAACACCCTCTACGAGGAAGGAATCTGGTTTGGCCGGAAGAAAATCTACGAGTACGCGGCGTACATGGCTGCCAACGAAGCGGGCATGGCTACTCTCCCGACAGGAGTCCGGACCCAGGTTGAGAATATTATCGCACTCGGGAAACCTGATGACACTAGGCCTGCCGCTAATGATGCGTGGGAAGACTGGTGTCCATTCCAACCTCGCTCGGGGTGGCCGGATCCCGAATGAGAGTGCAACATGGGGGTGAGCAGGTCGGGTGGATGAATGAATGTACAGGAGCGCAGTAGTTGATTGCCAGTGACTAGTTATATTGACTTACCAGCCACAGATTCTATGTTCCCGTTTGTTCAGCCCATTAGATCTCGGTTCATTCAAGCAAAACCTTTACAGATTTAGAAATCTCGCTTGGGCATGGTTACGAATAAGAAGACCATAATTATACAGATATTCATAGTATCGGCTGCCCTCCCTCTAGGTATCGAGTGAAAGATCCTGAGGGCATATCTGAGGTCTAAACATGTCACCTAGAACTGTTCGGCACTTCTACCATGCTCTTTGTTCCTTCACAGTCTCTGGATAAATTCCTGCAGCATGAGACTTGGCCGCGTCAAAGAACAAACAGTAAAAATCAGGATTGGTGTAGTGGGTGGGTGGGCTCTAGTAGAAATGTTCATGATGAGATATGAAGGGAGCAGTGAAAGCTTCCCTGGTCGGAATATTCTTAAATAAGTAGACTTCTTAAAAGGGATTTCCTGAAATCCTATTTATATTAAATCCATGTGATCTCAGCTTTCTTTCTTGTTTAACATGCATTAGCTGTTAGTTTCAAGTATTTCATTCCATGACCAGGACTTATGCGGCGTTGATGGGAGGTGGATGTTTATGCTATGGTATTTATTAATCCAGAGTCACTGCAGTCTGTTCCTGTCTGCTGTAGTGAGATAAACACATCAAGGCGAATGTATACTTGGGAACCTGGTCCTTGTTCTATATATATACATAGATATATAGGTAGACACATAGATAGACAGCGAATCTGAAAGACACAGTTCACAAGTCACTCTAGAGAGTAAAGTACTATGTATGTGAGATCATACCTAATAGCTGCTACCATATCCGGCGGGACAAAGATTTCCTTCTAGCTTTATTTAGGTAACCAGGGCTTCCCGACAACTGGCAGTTAACGGATGGACATACGGTCCAAGGTAGGTAAGGTATTTATGCTTAAGTCCGCTCTGAGAACTGGATCCATGCCATGGCTCGGCGGGGGAAATTACGAAGCCAGATGCACTGTTATGTGGAGAGAACGGTTCTTTCTTCCGGAGATACCCTGTACTACCTAGCTAGGGCTCTGGTAATCCCAAGAAAAATGGTATCCCATTTGCTTCGGAATTGGTGATAACATACTTACTTCCTGGCTATATATGGATATCCCTCCCTATTAGTAACCTTAACTCTCCCATCAAGAGCTGCCCGTTTTCTCAGGGAAATACCTAATTCGGACCATTGTTGTATCTATCTATCATACGTAGGACACAGGAGAGGCCCTAGGTAGTAAGTATACAGTGTAAGCACGCAGTTAAGCTAAGCAAACATACCATCGAAACCAATTAGAAATAGCCCTAGAGAAGGCTGAAAATATAACTCGACTTTTTCGAATAGAAGGAAAGTCTCCCTTAGTGAATCGAAGAATTGAAGTTCTACATGTTGCAAGGCGAGTCTGACGAGAATATACAATGCCCTACCTAAATGCACGAGACCGTACGGATTTCAACCCACTCAGGATTTCCTGGGATCTGTGTTCTGATCTAAGCTGAGCAGGAATCATCCAGCAAGCACAGAGAAGACGAGACGGCGGGACGAATGTTGATGTGTGCTATCATCATCACAGAGGGGCATCATTCACCTTCACAGGCTTTCAGGTTCTGACGAGGTC